>JARQOD010000644.1:0-19829 GCA_033576555.1 Oophaga sylvatica
ACATTATTGTACTAGGTTTCCCTTGGTTACAGTCTCATAATCCTGTTTTGGATTGGAAATCTGTGTCTATGACCAGTTGGGGTTGCCAATGTGTTATTGCCGACACTCCTGTTTTTTCTGCCTCTCCCCAGTCTCAGGATGTTCCTGACTTTTTGACTGATTTTTCGGATGTATTTAGTGAAAGTAAATCTGCATCCTTGCCCCCTCACAGGAGCTATGATTGCGCTTGTAAGGTTCTTTGTACATGTTTCTTGAAACTCAGTTTTTCCGTCGGCCATTTTGCTTTCTGTCTTGCTGCAGCTATCTTGCCCTCAGTCAATATGGAGTTTCCAGCTTTCATGTTCCTGCCCTGATTCTCTCCCTCTTGCCTCTTAAGCAGCCTCAGCTGAGCAATCAGTGCTTCAGAATCAAGCCTGCAGTGAGCCTGTGACCTGACTCCTGGAAACCTTGGACTTTGTACTCCAGCTATTTCCTACTGAGGAACTTTGGAACACTTGTGGACTCTGGAAACCTGCTATTTGATAGATCCACGTTTGCATGGAATTACGGTAACAGAGAAGAGATCCTGAACCTGTTGTGGAGAGTTATTGCTGAACTTAAAGTTACTCTGGCCTGCTGTGTCTCCTGCTTCTGTACCTGCAAACTGTGTGACCCTTTTTGCCACTTGTATGAAGTAATACAAGTCCTTCTATATCAAACCTGTGTCTCATGTGTTTTCCTCGCACCCAAGCACAAGACGCTATATGAACTGTACACCATACATTACAAGATTCTGAAGCCAATGTTAGTGTCTGCTGGGTCTGGGAAGGCCGTGTCTGCTGTGACTGTGGATATCAGATGTCTGTTTATACCTTCTGTGATGACAGTGGTTGTGACTTCTCACAACCATTCCAGGTGAGCGCATTCCCTTCATTTTACTCTGGAGTGTTACCACAGGTAAACACTATTGTGTTTTTTTTTTTTTTTTCTTTCCTCTTCTCCTTCCAGTACTTCTGCCTTAAAAGATCTGGAAGATGGAGGCTCGCATAAAGGAGCTTTGCGGAGTGACTGATACAATCCTTTCAGATGTACAGACTTTAAAGACCCGTTTTGCAAGCCTACAGGACCTCACTAATCACAATTTGCAAGTGCTTGGACAAACTACCCAGGATTTACGAGCCAGGATTGAGGCTCTAGAGCAGGGGTGGGGAATCTTTTTTCTGCCAAGGGCCATTTGGATATTTATACCATCCTTCGGGGGCCGTACAAACGCCGCCCACAAAATAGATCCTGACTCTGGTGCTGGTGTCAGGACGTAATCCTTCATTGCATGCCCTTCAGTGTTCAGTAGTGAACACTGTGTGTGTGTGCTAACAGAGCAAGAAGAAATTAATGAGCGGGTGGCAATCAAAATACAGCTCTCTACCCAAAAATGCAGTGCCTGAGAATCTGCCCGGGGCCTGATGAAAGGTCATCGAGGGCCGTAAATGGCCGGGGGCCTGAGGTTCCCCACCCCTGCTCTAGAGGAACGAGTCCAGGCTCCTGCCATAACCCCGAGTTCTGGGATCCCCAAGTTACCCCCTTTTCATTTTGGCGGTGAATGTGAGAAATTCAGGGGATTTATTAATCAATGCAATCTATTTTTCTCTGCACATGCTTCACAATTTCCCACTGAACGATCCAAAGTGCTTACTATAATCATGTTGCTTACCAATAAGGCTTTGATGTGGGCAAACCCTCTGATTGAGACTGGGGATGAATGTTTGAATCATCTTGATGCTTTCATTTCAGCCATGGGGCAGGTGTTTGATGACCCCAATCGAGGTGCAACAGCTGAAGCAGCCATGTTAACTTTGCGCCAAGGTAAGCGCTCAGTAGCTGAATATGCCTTGGATTTCAGGAGATGGGCTCTCGATACCACTTGGAACAGTTCTGCCAAAAAATCTATTTTTCGGAAAGGGTTGTCTCCTCTGATTAAGGATGAACTTGCTCGTGCCGACCCTCCCACTGCGTTAGGTGACTTTATTAACTACTGTATCCGTATTGATGCTCGTCTAACTGAATGCAGACAAGAGAGATGGTTCGAAAATAATCGCACTAACCTTTTGCTACCTCCCTCCTCAGCTAAGGAACCTTTGAGTAGGATCACACGGGAACCAGAACCTGAACCCATGCAGGTGGACTCTTTACAAAGACGGGTTAGTGATGCACGCAAAGAACATCGTTTAAAGGAAAATCTATGTTTCTACTGTGGTAAGTCAGGGCACTTCATTATAAACTGCCCCAGCCGTTCTCGTAAGACTACTGCGGCAGTCATTCACTGTGAGTGTTGCGAGAGGAGATCTGTCATGTCCGAGCCTCAGGCTCCAGAGAGATCTGCTGCAAGAGATATTGATTTCTCGGACTTAAACTCCGTTAGTTCTGGGGACAATGACTGTGTAAACGCTGCAATTTTTCAAGTTTCCTCAGCGGTGTCCCAGCTGAGTTGTAAGAAAAACAATTCTCATTGCTTCCTTTCCATCAAAATCTGGGTTGACTCAGTCTGGGTGTCTAGCTCTGCTATGATCGACTCAGGGGCAAGTGGAAATTTTATGGATATCTCCTTTGCTCTGAAACTGGGGATACGTTCAGTGAAGAAGGCTACTCCAGTACAGATGGAGACTGTGGATGGCTCCCTGCTGACCTCTGGACCAGTGGATCAGGAAACGGAGCCTTTGAGGGTCCTTATGGGTAAAGATCATCAGGAGAAACTGTCCTTTATGCTTATCTCTTCTCCCCACTTTCCCATCATTCTAGGGCTACCATGGCTGCAGGCTCACAACCCTACAATTAACTGGGAGACCAAGGAATTACACTTTCCGGAGAAACAGATGAGTCCAGAAGTTTCAGCTTGCTCTGTTCCTAAAGGAACCATGTCAGTCCCTGAACTACCAGCTGTATACCAGGACTATGTGGATTTATGTGACAAGAAGAACGCTGACCAGCTTCCCCCTCACCGTCCATATGATTGTCCAATTGAATTATTGCCTGGAGCAGAGATACCTTTTGGTAAGATCTACCCCCTGGCGGGGCCCGAGCTAAAGGCTTTGAAGGACTACATAGATGAAAATCTAGCCAAGGGCTTCATACGCCCCTCTTCATCTCCTGCAGGTGCACCCATCTTCTTTGTGAAGAAGAAAGATGGATCTCTGAGACCCTGCATAGACTATAGGGAACTCAATAAGGTTACTATTAGAAACCGTTATCCATTGCCTTTAATCCCTGAGTTATTGGAGAGAGTGCGGCATGCCAAAATTTTCTCTAAACTGGATCTCCGTGGGGCCTATAACTTGGTCCGTATTAGACCTGGGGATGAATGGAAGACTGCATTCAGGTCACGCTATGGACACTTTGAATATCTAGTCATGCCTTTTGGTCTGAGTACCGCCCCAGCCACTTTTCAACACTTGGTGAATGACATCTTCAGGGATCTCCTAGATACATTTGTGGTGATTTATCTGGATGATATCTTAATTTTTTCTAACTCCACAGAGGAACATCATGGACATGTGAGAATGGTCTTAGAACGCCTAAGACAGAACCATCTTTACATCAAACTTGAAAAGTGTGAATTCCATAGGACCGAGATTCAATTTCTGGGGTATGTACTGTCTACGCAAGGAATTAGTATGGATGGAAGCAAGACCCAAGCCATCAAGGATTGGCCAATTCCTAGGAATGTGAAGGAGGTGCAGCGCTTCATCGGGTTTGCCAACTTCTATAGACGTTTCATTAGGAATTTCTCTGAGGTAGTGTCACCTATCACCCAACTTACCCAGAAAGAGTCTAGGTTCTCTGGACCCCGCAAGCCAAGGAAGCATTTTCCCGTCTAAAGGATAAATTTACCACCGCACCTATCTTAGTACATCCCAACCCCGAACTTGCCTTCATAATAGAGGTGGATGCTTCAGACGTTGCCGTTGGAGCTATACTCTCTCAGAGAACAGGTGAGAAGAATGTCTTGCATCCCTGTGCTTTCTTTTCCCAGCGGTTGTCTTTGGCTGAGAGGAACTACGATGTGGGCAATAGAGAATTGTTAGCCATTATTGCCGCCTTCAAAGAATGAAGACACCTTCTTCAGGGAGCTGCACAGCAAATAGTCGTCCTGACAGACCATCGTAACCTTGAATTTATCAGGTCGGCTAAGTGCCTGACTCCTCGCCAGGCTCGCTGGAATCTTTTCCTAAATCAATTTAATTTTGTAATTTCTTATAGGCCAGGATCGCGCAATGGAAAGGCTGATGCACTCTCTAGGATTCATTCAGCAGAGACCCGTCCACTTACTCCTCCTAAGACTATTCTTCCTGACTCTAGATTCCTGGGAGTGATTCATAATCAAGACCTACTTAAAGACATCAAGGAAGCATACCATGCGGATTCTTTGTTGGCACAACCCCCAAGGGACGTAAGTCTTGTCTTTAAGAATGGTGTGTGGATTCAGGGACAACGTCTGTATATACCTGAAACAGTCAGATTGAGAGTATTGCAACTCATCCACGATTCCAAGATAGCTGGGCATAGAGGAATTCTAAAGACACAAGAATTTCTTTCTCGTTTCTTTTGGTGGCCCACTTACAGGAAAGACGTTTTAAACTATGTCACTTCATGTGAAGTCTGTGCAAGATGCAAAACACCTCGCTCCTCACCAACTGGTCTGTTGCAACCCCTTCCCACCCCATTCCGCCCGTGGGGATCCATTTCTATGGACTTCATTGTGGAGTTACCAACCTCTCAAGGGAAGAACACCATTCTAGTGGTGGTTGATCGTCTAACAAAGGCAGCTCATTTTATCCCCTTTGTCGGCTTACCCACTGCAAAACAGACATCAGATTTGATGATTAAGAATGTGTTTCGCTTGCATGGAGTACCGGATGAGGTCATTTCGGATCGAGGGGTGCAATTCACTTCAAGGTTTTGGCAAAATTTCTGTGCTGCATTGGACATTAAAGTAAACCTTTCTTCTGCTTTTCATCCCCAGACTAATGGACAGACAGAACGAACCAATCAGACCCTGGAGCAGTATCTCCGCTGCTTTATCTGCCACCTACAGGATGATTGGGTGGATCTACTCCCACTGGCTGAGTTCTCTTATAACAACTCTCAGAGCGCCTCCACTAAGCAGTCTCCTTTATACTCCAATTTAGGTTATCATCCTAACATTCTTCCTCGATTTCCCATAGAAACGCCCTTGCCGGCAGTGGCTGAAAGAATCACGTCTTTACAAAAAAATATGGATCTTCTAAAGGAAAATCTAGAATTGGCTCAGGAAAGGTACAAGAAAGCAGCAGATAAATTTCGTAAACCTGCACCAGCTTTCAAGGTAGGAGACTTGGTCTGGCTGTCAACCAGAAATCTTAAGTTAAGGATTCCATCGTCTAAATTGGGACATAAGTACATTGGACCCTATAAAATCAGTAAAATTATAAGTGCCGTTGCTTTGTCGTCTTCAACTGCCCAGAACTATGAGAATCCACCCTGTCTTTCATGTATCCCTACTAAAGGCTGCAACACCCAATACGTTTCCTGGTCGTTCTTCTCCTTGCCCTGACCCAGTGCTAGTCGATGGTCAGGAAGAATTGTGGTGGAAAGGATTCTAGATTCCAGGTTGTACAGAAATCAGTTACAATATTTGATTAAATGGCAGGGCTACCCAGTGGAGGACAACTCATGGGAACCAGTCAATAACGTTAATGCTCCTCGCTTGCTCCGCCAGTTTCATCAGAGGTACCCAGACAAGCCTGGTCTGAGGTCATCCGGAGGTTGCCCCTAAGGGGGGAGTAATGTAAGGTTCTTTGTACATGTTTCTTGAAACTCAGTTTTTCCGTCGGCCATTTTGCTTTCTGTCTTGCTGCAGCTATCTTGCCCTCAGTCAATATGGAGTTTCCAGCTTTCATGTTCCCGCCCTGATTCTCTCCCTCTTGCCTCTTAAGCAGCCTCAGCTGAGCAATCAGTGCTTCAGAATCAAGCCTGCAGTGAGCCTGTGACCTGACTCCTGGAAACCTTGGACTTTGTACTCCAGCTATTTCCTACTGAGGAACTTTGGAACACTTGTGGACTCTGGAAACCTGCTATTTGATAGATCCACGTTTGCATGGAATTACGGTAACAGAGAAGAGATCCTGAACCTGTTGTGGAGAGTTATTGCTGAACTTAAAGTTACTCTGGCCTCCTGTGTCTCCTGCTTCTGTACCTGCAAACTGTGTGACCCTTTTTGCCACTTGTATGAAGTAATACAAGTCCTTCTATATCAAACCTGTGTCTAATGTGTTTTCCTCGCTATATGAACTGTACACCATACATTACAGCGCTATTGAATTAGTGCCTGGTGGTAAATTTCCTAAAGGTCGCCTTTTTAACTTGTCTGTACCTGAACACGGTGCTATGCAATTTTATATCAAGGAGTCATTGGAGAAGGGTCATATCAGACCATTCACTGTTATGATTTGGTAGCTGAGGAGAGCAGGCAAAAACGGCAATACACCAGAGAGGTTGGAATCTACTGGATTGCAGTACCCTGACTAACCACCACAACTAAAGGCAGCCGTGGAGCGTACCTACGTTGGTCCTAGACGCCTCGTCACAGCCTGAGAGGCTAACTACACCTAAAGATAGAAAGAGGAAAGCTATCTGCCCGGAGCAGATCCCCAAAGAACATAGGAAGCCCCCAAACATGTAATGGCAGTTAGACAAGAGGAAATACAGACACAGACAGAAAATAGTATGAGCAAACGTTGGGGCCCAATCTTCCTAGAAAGAAAAGGATAGGAAGGGCACTTACTGCAATCCAAAAAATCCTAAAAAAAAATACCAACTCTACTAATTGCAAAAACACCTGAGATCACACGACCTCTACAACCTAAATTAGTTCTCTGGTGTAACAAAACTAAGCCGCAGCCACTGAAAAAACTGGAAAAGGCAAATGAACAAATAACAATGGCTCAGATAAACTGAGAGGTGCACAAGCCCCCGGAGGGGACCTGGCTGACCTCCACAGAAGTGCAGGAAAAAATGCAAAAAGCAAGCACAAAAATAAAAGCAGAAAAAATCTTATGTTAGCAGAAGATGCAGGCAAGACTCAGCAAGCTTCCAAGTGAACCAGGAACCAAAGTTGAGACAAGAACAATTGATCACCAGCAACCCTGATGGGAGGGAACCTCCCTTATATAAGACCAGTCTGTAACTCCTGATTGCCAATCTTCACAATCTTCATTGAATGGTTCAGTACTGTTTGTAACCACCAGAGGGAGCTTCTGCTCAGAATTAATTTCTAACACATTCACAACAGTACCCCTCCTTGAGGAGGGGTCACCGAACCCTCATTTGGGCAACCAGGTCGGTCAGGATGAGCTCTGTGATACGCACGGATCAGTCTCCTAGCATGGATGTCCGAAGCAAACACCCAAGAATTGTCCTCCTGACCATAACCTCTCCACTTAACCAAATACTGGAGTTTCCATCTAGAAAAACGAGAATCCAATATTTTCTCAACCACATACTCCAGATTGCCCTCAACCAAAACAGGGTCAGGAGGCGCAGCCATAGGAACCACTGGCTCGACAAACCTCTTCAATAAGGACTTGTGGAACACGTTATGGATCTTAAATGTCCCTGGAAGAAGTAAACGAAAGGAAACAGGATTAAGAATCTCCATGATCTTATAAGGTCCAATGAACCTAGGCTTAAACTTAGGAGATGCAACTCTCATAGGGATATTTCTTGAGGACAACCAGACCAAGTCCCCCACTTCAAACCGAGGACCATCAGTCCTATGCCGGTTGGCAAACCGCTGGGCCCTCTCCTGAGAGAGGGACAACCTCTCCACTACCTGGTCCCAAATCTGCTGCATACGCTCCACAACAGAGTCAACACCTGGACAGACAGAAGCCTCCGTCTGTCCCGAAGAAAATCGAGGGTGAAACCCAAAATTGCAGAAAAATGGAGACATCAAAGTGGCAGAGCTAGCCCTATTATTAAGAGAAAACTCAGCCAAAGGCAAAAAAGAGACCCAGTCATCTTGATCAGCAGACACAAAGCATCTCAGATAAGTCTCCAATGTCTGGTTTGTTCTCTCAGTTTGTCCATTGGTCTGAGGATGAAAAGCCGAGGAGAAAGACAATTGAACACCAAGTTTAGAACAAAAAGTCCTCCAAAATCTGGAAACAAACTGGACTCCTCTGTCAGACACAATGTTCTCAGGAATGCCGTGTAACCGAACCATGTGCTGAAGGAACAAAGGCACCAATTAGGAGGAGGAAGGCAACTTAGGTAATGGCACAAGATGTATCATTTTGGAAACCTATCACAAATCACCCAGATAACGGTCATTCTCTGAGAAACAGGGAGGTCGGAAATTAAATCCATAGAGATATGGGTCCATGGTCTCTTGGGCACAGGCAAAGGCATCAACAAACCACTAGAGCGAGAGCAAGGCTTGGAGCGAGAGCAAGTCCCGCAGGACTGCACAAATTCCCTGACGTCACGAGACAAAGTAGGCCACCAAAAGGACCGACTAACCAAGTCTCTGGTACCAAAAATTCCGGGATGACCGGCCAACGCGGAACAATGAATCTCAGACATCACACTCTTTTTCCACGGTCTGGGACAAACAATTTCCCAATAGGGTAGCGCTCGGGTTTATCCTCCTGACACCCTTCCAGAGCCAGTCTCAAATTGGGCGAGATGGCGGAAAGAACTACACCCTCTTTCAAAATAACAGCAGGATCAGATAACTCAGGAGAGTCCGCAAGGAAACTCCTCGAGAGGGCATCCGCCTTAACATTCTTAGTGCCAGGAAGAAAGGAAACCACAAAATTAAAACGTGTAAAAAACAAGGCCCACCTGGCCTGTCTAGGATTAAGTCGCTTGGCTGATTCCAGATAAACCAAATTCTTATGGTCCGTGAGGACCACCACCTGATGTTTGGCTCCCTCCAGCCAATGTCTCCACTCTTCAAAAGCCCACTTCATGGCCAATAACTCCCGATTACCCACGTCATAATTACGTTCAGTTGGAGAAAATTTTCGAGAGAAAAAGGCACAAGGGTTACTTTTAGAGGTCTCTGGATCTCTTTGGGACAAAACGGCACCTGCCCCAATTTCAGAGGCATCAACCTCCACCTGAAATGGCAGAGAAACATCAGGCTGCCGTAGAACAGGAGCAGAAGTGAATCTCTGCTTAAGTTCCTGAAACGCAGAGACTGCCTCAGGAGGCCAATTCACCACATCAGAACCCTTTTTGGTCAAATCAGTCAATGGTTTAACAATAACAGAGAAATTACCAATAAATTTACGATAAAAATTGGCAAAACCCAAAAAAAAAATACCAACTCTACTAATTGCAAAAACACCTGAGATCACACGACCTCTACCACCTAAATTAGTTCTCTGGTGTAACAAAACTAAGCCGCAGCCACTGAAAAAACTGGAAAAGGCAAATGAACAAATAACAGTGGCTCAGATAAACTGAGAGGAGCACAAGCCCCCGGAGGGGACCTGGCTGACCTCCACAGAAGTGCAGGAAAAATGCAAAAAGCAAGCACAAAAATAAAAGCAGAAAATATCTTATCTGTTAGCAGAAGATGCAGGCAAGACTCAGCAAGCTTCCAAGTGAACCAGGAACCAAAGTTGAGACAAGAGCAATTGATCACCGGCAACCCTGATGGGAGGGAACCTCCCTTATATAAGACCAGTCTGTAACTCCTGATTGCCAATCTTCACAATCTTCATTGAATGGTTCAGTACTGTTTGTAACCACCAGAGGGAGCTTCTGCTCAGAATTCATTTCTAACACATTCACAACAATTCTCTTCACCCTTGGGTGCCGGTTTTTTCTTTGTGGCCAAAAAGGATGGTTCATTGAGGCCGTGTATTGATTATCGTCTCTTGAATAAGATCACTGTGAAGTATCAATATCCGTTACCCTTGATTTCTGACCTGTTTTCCAGGGTGAAAAGTGCTAGTTGGTTTACCAAGCTTGACCTCAGGGGGGCGTATAACCTTATTCGCATTAAGCACGGGGATGAATGCAAGACGGCGTTTAATACCCCAGAGGGGCATTTTGAGTACCTAGTGATGCCCTTTGGGCTCACTAATGCTCCTTCAGTCTTCCAATCCTTCATGAATGATATTTTCAGGGATTTTGTGGATAAATTTCTGATTGTTTATTTCGATGATATCTTGATTTTTTTCCAATGACTGGGACTCTCATGTGAAACATGTTCGGACTGTGTTCCAGATTTTGAGAGAGAATGCACTGTATGTGAAGGGATCAAAGTGTCTTTTTGGCATACAGAAGGTCTCATTTCTGGGATTCATTTTGTCTCCATCTGTTATTGAAATGGACCCGGTCAAGGTTCAGGCCATCTGTGATTGGGTCCAACCTACTTCATTAAAGGCTCTTCAGAGATTTTTGGGTTTCGCCAATTTTTACCGTAAATTTATTGGTAATTTCTCCGGTATTGTTAAACCATTGACTGATTTGACCAAAAAGGGTTCTGATGTGGTGAATTGGCCTCCTGAGGCAGTCTCTGCATTTCAGGAACTTAAGCAGAGATTCACTTCTGCTCCTGTTCTACGGCAGCCTGATGTTTCTCTACCGTTTCAGGTGGAAGTTGATGCCTCTGAAATTGGGGCAGGTGCCGTTTTGTCCCAAAGAGATCCAGAGACCTCTAAGAATAAGCCTTGTGCCTTTTTCTCTTGAAAATTTTCTCCAACTGAACGTAATTATGACGTGGGTAATCGGGAGTTATTGGCCATGAAGTGGGCCTTTGAAGAGTGGAGACATTGGCTGGAGGGAGCCAAACATCAGGTGGTGGTCCTCACGGACCATAAGAACCTGGTTTATCTCGAATCAGCCAAGCGACTTAATCCTAGACAGGCCAGGTGGGCCTTGTTTTTCACACGTTTTAATTTTGTGGTTTCTTTTCTTCCTAGCACTAAGAATGTTAAGGCGGATGCCCTCTCGAGAAGTTTCTTTGCAGACTCTCCTGAGTTATCTGATCCTACTGTTATTTTGAAAGAGGGTGTAGTTCTTTCCGCCATCTCGCCCAATTTGAGACTGGCTCTGGAAGGGTGTCAGGAGGATAAACCTGAGCCCTGCCCTATTGGGAAATTGTTTGTCCCAGACCAGTGGAAGAAGAGTGTGATGTCTGAAATTTATTGTTCCGCGTTGGCTGGTCATCCCGGGATTTTTGGTACCAGAGACTTGGTGAGTCGGTCCTTTTGGTGGCCTACTTTGTCTCGTGATGTCAGGGAATTTGTGCAGTCCTGCGGGACTTGCTCTCGCTGTAGTGGTTTGTTAATGCCATTATCTGTGCCCAAGAGGCCATGGACCCATATCTCTATGGATTTTATTTCCAACCTCCCTGTTTCTCAGAGAATGACAGTTATCTGGGTAATCTGTGATAGGTTTTCCAAGATGATACATCTTGTGCCATTACCTAAGTTACCTTCCTCCTCCGAATTGGTGCCTTTGTTCCTTCAGCACGTGGTTCGGTTACATGGCATTCCGGAGAACATTGTGTCTGACAGAGGAGTCCAGTTTGTTTCCAGATTTTGGAGGACATTTTGTTCTAAACTTGGTGTTTAATTATCTTTCTCCTCTGCTTTTCATTCTCAGACCAATGGACAAACCGAGAGAACAAACCAGACCTTGGAGACTTATTTGAAATGTTTTGTGTCTGCTGATCAAGATGACTGGGTCTCTTTTTTGCCTTTGCCTGAGTTTGCTCTTAATAATAGGGCTAGCTCTGCCAGCTTGATGTCTCCATTTTTCTGCAATTTTGGGTTTCACCCTCTATTTTCTTCGGGACAGGTGGAGGCTTCTGTCTGTCCGGGTGTTGACTCTGTTGTGAAGCGAATGCAGCAGATTTGGGACCAGGTAGTGGAGAGGTTGTCTCTCTCTCAGGAGAAGGCCCAACGGTTTGCCAACTGGCATAGGACTGATGGTCCTCGGTTTAAAGTGGGGGACTTGGTTTGGTTGTCCTCAAGAAATATCCCTATGAGGGATGCATCTCCAAAGTTTAAGCCTATGTTTATTGGACCTTATAAGATCATGGAGATTCTTAATCCTGTTTCCTTCCGTTTGCTTCTTCCAGGGACATTTAAGATCCATAACGTGTTCCACAAGTCCTTATTGAAGAGGTTTGTCGAGCCAGTGGTTCCTATGGCTGTGCCTCCTGACCCTGTTTTGGTTGAGGGCAATCTGGAGTATGTGGTTGAGAAAATATTAGATTCTCGTTTTTCTAGACAGAAACTCCAGTATTTGGTTAAGTGGAGAGCTTATGGTCAGGAGGACAATTCTTGGGTGTTTGCTTCGGACATCCATGCTAGGAGACTGATCCGTGCCTATCACTGAGCTCATCCTGATCGGCCTGGTTGCACAGGTGAGGGTTCGGTGACCCCTCCTCAAGGGGGGGTACTGTTATGAATGTGCTAGAGATGGTTTCTGAGCAGAGGTTCCCTCTGGTGGTTACAGACAGTACTGAGCCTTTCAGCGAGGAATGGCAATCTAGGATCGCTGACTTGTCTGATATAAGGGAGGTTCCCTCCCATGATGGTTGCCGGTGATCAATTGTTCTTGTCTCAATTGTGGTTCCTGGTTCATTTGGAAGTTTGCTGAGTCTTGCCTGCATCTTCTGCTATCAGATAAGATATTTTCTGCTTTTATTTTTGTGCTTGCTTTTTGCATTGCTCCCTGCACTTCTGTGGTGGTCAGCCAGGTTCCCTCCGGGGGCTTGTGCTCCTCTCAGTTTATCTGAAGCCACTGTTATTTGTTCATTTGCTTTTTCCTGTTTTTTCAGTGGCTGCGGCTTAGTTTTGTTACACCAGAGATCTGATTTTAGGTGGTAGAGATCGTGTGATCTCAGGTGTTTTTGCAATCAGAAGAGTTGGTATTTTTTAGGGTTTTTTTTGGATTGCAGTGAGTATCCTTTCCTGTACTTTTCTGTCTAGACAGATTGGGCCCCAGCATTTGCTCATTCTATTTTCTGTCTGTGTCCGTGCTTCTTCTTGTCTAACCGCCATTACATGTTTGGGGGCTTCCTATTTTCTTTGGGGATTTGCTCCGGGGCAGATAGCTTTCATCTTTCTGCCTTTAGGTGTAGTTATCTCTCAGGCTGTGATGAGACGTCTAGGATCAACGTAGGAACGCTCCACGGCTACCTCTAGTTGTGTGGTTAGTTCAGGGTACTGCAATCCAATAGGTTCCAGCCTCTCTGGTGTATTGCCGTTTTTGCTTATTCTCCTCAGCTACCAAAACACAGCACCCACCCACATTTCATCTTCAATGCCCATGCTGATGGAAGGAGGTTTGCACTCAAAATCTCACAATACATGGCCCCATTCATTCTTTCATTTCACAGTAGTTATGGTGTTCTTTGGATGCAACTCAGCATTCTGTCTCCTCCAAACACGATGAGTTTTGTTTCTACCAAACAGTTCTACTTTGGTTTCATCAGACCTTATGACATTCTCCCAATACTCTTCTGGATAATCCAAATGGTCTCTAGCAAGCTTCAGACGGGCCCGGACACATATGGCAATGCAGGATCTGAGTCCCTGGCGGCGTAGTGTGTTCCTGATGGTAGCCTTTGTTATGATGGCCCCAGCTCTATGCAGGTCATTCACTAGGTCCCCCTCGTGTGGTTCTGGGATTTTTGCTCACTGTTCTTCTGATCATTTTGATTCCATGGGGTGAGATGTTGTGTGGAGCCCCAGATCGAGGGAGATTATCAGTAGTCTTGTATGTCTTCCATTTTCTTATTATTGCTCCCACAGTTGATTTCATCACACCAAGCTGCTTGCCTGCTACAGACTCAGTCTTCCCAGCCTGGTTCCGGGTCTACAATTTTGTTTCTGGTTGTAATTCGACAGCTCTTTGGTCTTCACCATAGTGGAGTTTGGAGTGTGACTGTTTGAGGTTGTGGACAGGTGTCTTTTATACTGATAACAAGTTCAAACAGGTGTCATTACAACAGGTAATGAGTGGAGAACAGAGGAGCCTCTAAAAGGAGAAGTTACAGGTCTGTGAGAGCTAGAAATCTTGCATGTTTTTAGGTGACCAAATACTTATTTTTCACCATAATTTGCAAAATAAATCTTGCCAAATCAGACTAGGTGATTTTCTGGATTTGTTTTCTCATTTAGACTCTCATAGTTGTGGTCTACCTATGATGTTAATTAAAGGCCTCTCATCAATTTAAGTGGGAGAATTTGCACAATTGGTGCCTGACTAAATACTTTTTTCCCCACTGTATATTGTTCTGATTTTCCTGCACTATTGTTAAGGTTTTGTACAGATATATCAAACCCTAAATTGCTTCAGTAGAAAATGAGATCCATGAAATGTTGGATGTGTTGTAGAATAATTGAAGCACGTGATATCAAACTGGGACTTACACCATATTACCTCTTTTTGGGTTGCAAAACAAAAGTTTTAACTAAGCAGGAGTAGGGATGAGTGGACCCGTGGATGTTCGGGTTCGGCCAAACTGTAGTTCAAAGTTTGGTTCGGTATCCGAACCTGACCCTGAACCCAATAGAAGTCAATGGCCTTCCCGAGCTTCAGTGCTTTAAAATGGCTGTGAAATGGTCATAGTAAGGGCTGGGGGCTCCAAAAAGAAGCAAAGTGGGTGTATGAGCAGGGCAATTGCCCTGCAGACAAATGTCGATAGGGTAATTACTTAAAATAACGTAAAATAAAAGAAAAAGGACCCCTCTTGACGGAGGCAAGGCTAAGCCTGGCATAGGGGCCACATAGATCCCCATTCCCTCACCCCTCTCCTGAGCGACCTGGTGTCCTCTGAAGTCCAGTCACCTCACCCTCCCCATGCAAGAAATATTTTCTATATACCTACCAGTTTGGGACCTGCCCACACTGCGAGTCGCTCTCCCTTTCATCCTTCCGACCACCCCCAGCTCCATTTTATGGTGACCACAAGCAGGTGGCGATTGATCCTGTCAGACTCCAATTTATTGGAGGATGGAGGGAGCTATGGGGAGGATGCAGATGATAGCAGCATTGAGGGGGGCTTCCTCGTCATGCAGCAGATCAGGCAGCAGGAGTCCCCCATCCGTTTTAATCAGCTGACATTTGGGTATGAGGACTGCACTGTGAGTAGCCAACCAGTAAGAGGAAGAATAAAAGCCAGAAAAAGCAGAAGAAATGTACATCGGATGTGAAATTCATTTATGTCCCCCTCCCTGGGGTCCCCTGATCCCGCTGTGTTGAATCAGCTACCCACCCTGGTTCGGAATCTGTAGTGGGTCCACAGTGAGGGAGAGTACAGACCACCTGTACAGGAATCCTTCTCTGCTGGTGGTAGCAGAGAGGGCAGTAATGGGCATATGGCTGCAAAGGCGGAAAGCATATGTAGAGTGTAATGTGGCCCGGTGTCGGGCAGTTGTAAGAGTAATAAAGAGGTGCTCAGGTCTGGTACCCAGTGAGAAGGGGGGCCAACTTGGCACCTGCTGCAGCCGCTGACATGTGGGGTTGGCATGCTGTAACACTCCTGAGTTTATCCACCTGCAGGGGGCAGGAGAGTACACCGTCTGCACTCCGCTGGCAGCTGGCATTTCCTGCACTGTCAGTGGTGTGCTGACAGCCAGGGTCACATCTCTGGTGGCATGTCCCAGTGTCCTCCACGTGCTGATTCACTACTGGATCAAAGTAAGGGAACCTGGCACCAGTAAAAAACATGGGTGCGACATCAGCTTTTAGATCTGCAGCGATTGACAAAGCCATGGTTAAATCGGCCTGAACCACATCCTCTGCAGGGGTTCCATGCTACCTAGGTCCCCTGCACCTGTGACAACTCTGGTGACAGTACTTGAGGTGCTGGGGGCAGTAGTGAAAAAAGCTTCACATCAGTGCAGGAGTGCAGTCTGGGCCAGTGGCTGTGCAGGGAAGATCAGCTGCACAGCTGATGAGACTATGCAGTGTCTCAATTTAAACTGTGGCCACCGCCATCAGGGGCTTATCTACAGCATTCTGTAATGCTGTAGATAAGCCCCTTATGTCACCTGAAAGAGAAGAAAAACGAGTTATATTATACTCACCCAGGGGCGGTCCGCCATCCGGTCCGGTCCGATGGGCCCCCCATCTTCTAGCGAAGCCGGCCTCTTCTTTGCGTCCCGTCGCGGCTCCTGCGCAGGCGCACTGCTCTGCCCTGGTGAGGGCAGAGCAGAGTACTGCAGTGTGCAGGCGCCGGGAAAGGTAAGAGAGGTCCGGCGCCTGCGCACCGCAGTACTCTGCTCTGCCCTCACCAGGGCAGAGCAGTGCGCCTGCGCAGGAGCCTCGACGTGACGCAAAGAAGAGGACGGCTTCGCTATATGTGGTATTTTACTGAAGAAGGGGTGGTATTCACCCTGAAACGCGCAGATTAAACCACTTCTTAACTGCTACTACGTCTTGTAAATCTATTATTTGGGCAGCGCGGACTGGAATCCACATCTTTTCTGCAGTGCATTGTATTGTCTGGTCGTTGACCGACTTGTGGATCTGCGGCAGCCTCTCCTACATGTGCTTTAACCACCTAATACCAGGTGAGCAGCTTCCTACTTAAAAAAAGTGAAAACTTACTTTCGGATAAGACCCTAATGCGCTTTGTGTCTCCCTTGCTTTTTCTATACGTTAGCACATAGAAACTCTGATGAGTTGTCAGCTGCTGCAGCTCCACTGGTCAAACTGGTGATCAAGTATGTTAGGGTTCGAGTTCCCGCTGCTGCACAAGGGGAGTCTCGAACCAGTCCCGCTGCAGTCCCCCATCCATCTCCGTCCACAGTGGAACCTGCTCAGCAGAGACGTCAGTCCCAGCATCTTGCCCATTCCAATACTGTGCAGAGACTTGCTGCTGCCCCTTCTGGATCTTCTATTATAGCCAGTGCTGGAGCAGACGTCTTTGGGACGAAGTCCTGCGTTTCCCCTTCTGAGCATGCCCAGGGTAAGATCTCTCATTGGAGATCAGGGGTCACATGTTCAGGTACTGCAGCAGCTCCTATTGGTCCGCCAGGAAGGTCCTGAAACTACATGTGTTTTGGAACAGTTTCTCATTGGTCCTTTTTCTGGCAGGTCCTGTAGCTGTTACTATAAAAGGGTGGCATGGCTGGGCCGCCATGCGCTGGTATCAATTGCATTATGTGCTTTGCGCCAGTGTGATCATGTACGCATGTGGTTAGGGCTCGGCTGAAATAAGCCCCTAGAATACCGGCTTCTCCGGTGAGGAGATTTGGTTGCACGTGGTTAGGGCTTGGCTGAAATATGCCCCTAGAATACCGGCTTCTCCGGTGAGGAGATTGCTTGATTGCGTTGTTTTCTGCATGATCACGGACTGCTATCCACACAGCAGTTATCTGTGTATCCCTGTGAGTCTAACAGGACACAGTCTTTTTCTCAGCGGCTCTGTGACGCAACAGGGCTCGCTTTATAACTCTGGTTCAGCGCCCTAGCGTTTTACTTTGCGGCTCACTGAAGTTAAGTGAGTTCGTACCTATCGCCATATAGCGCTGTGGCATTCCCGTTAGCGGCTCTGGGGATTAATAGAGTTCGCCTGCACGGTGGACCCAGGGATGCGAACGCACCTCTCTACAATATCTATTAGGTGCGTTCCGCAGACCCTAACATAATACTAGCGCCAGGGTCTGGCTAGTAAAATGGTGGACGACCAGCGTCTACAGCAGTACATCCAGCAGCTGGAGGGTAGGTTGGCGGTCCTTGAGCGCACAACCTCAGCTGTGGATGTTACCGCAGTCGCTGTTCAGGCTGCTAGCATAGCTGCAGCCAGTTTGTCCACCGTTACCTCTGCTCCGACATTATCCCACCTCCCACTTCCAGACAAGTTTACGGATGACAGTTAACATTGTCGGGGATTCGTGAGTCAGTGCTCTATACAGCTTGAGCTTCTGGCAACAAATTTCCCCACGGAACGGGCACAAGTGGCTTTTATTGTGTCTCTTCTGTCGGGCAGAGCATTGGAGTGGGCAACGCCGCTGTGGGAGCGCGACGATCGTGTGGTGCGGAGGGCTCCTCGGTTTTTGGAGGCTCTGAAAAAGGTCTTTTTAGGACCTCAGGTCACGCACGATACGGCACTCCAACTGCTGGCAATGTCACAGGGCTTGTCCATGGTCAGCCAGTTCACAGTCCAATTTCGGACTTTGGCCTCTGAATTAGAGTGGCCAGATAAAGTTCTTATTCCAGTGCTCTGGAGAAGACTGGCAGACCATGTAAAGGACGCTTTGGCTACCAGGGAGCTTTCTGCCACACTGGAGAAACTCATTTCTATATCTACCCGCATCGACCTCCGCTTTCACGAGCGGAGGTTAGAGTGGACCCAGTGTAGGCAGAGGTTTCGGCTGGCACCCACCTTTGCCAAACCTCTTGAATTTCCCGTTCGGGCGTCTGACTCCCCAGAGACCTTGGAGACTACTCGAGTAGGATCTAAGTCTCGGACCACTCGAGTATCCGTGGTCTGTAGAGTGTGTCAGCAGCCAGGACATTATGCCAACTGATGTCCCCAGCGAATGAGTAAACGGTCATGTTCCGTCACCATGGGTGCAGGGTCATTGGACGCGAGGGATTTTGCTCCGAAAGTGCTCCTTAAAGGGTTAATCTCTCTAGGTTCATCCACTCTTCCCGCCAAGCTTTGTGTGGACTCTGGGGCAGAGGGGAATTTTATGTCCTCCTCCTTTGCCTCTCGCCATTCCATACCGCTGGTGACGCTCGCCGAGCCAATATCGGTGAGAGTATTGAATGGAGCAATCCTGCCCTCACAAATCACCCACCAGACTGTCTCACTACCTCTGTCTATGTTCCCTTCTCATCAGGAGAATATATCCCTTTTTGTTCTTCCTGAGGGAATAGATGAGGTTTTGTTGGGAATACCCTGGCTTCGCCACCACTCTCCCCATATTGAGTGGTCCTCTGGGAGAATACTGGGTTAGGGTGATCATTGCAGAGACAGATGTCTCAGAGAGGACGTTCAGGTTTCCACCACGGAGATACCTATAGACATAGCTTCTCTCCCCAAGGTTTATCGGTCATACGTGGACGTATTCTCCAAAAAGGCAGCGGAGACTCTTCCGCCTCATCGGCCCTATGACTGTCCTATAGACCTCTTGCCTGGAACGGTACCCCCTCGGGGAAGAGTGTATCCTCTCTCTCTTCCTGAGACGGAGGCCATGTCACAATACATCCAGGAAAATCTGGCAAGAGGGTTTATTAGGAAGTCAGTGTCACCAGCAGGGGCAGGATTTTTCTTTGTGCAGAAGAAGAATGGAGAATTACGACCGTGTATAGACTATAGGGGTCTTAACGCCATTACCGTTAAGAACAAATATCCTTTGCCCCTAATATCTGAGCTCTTTGATAGGCTCCGGGGAGCAAGGGTATTTACTAAGCTGGATCTTCGTGGTGCCTATAACCTGATCCGGATCCGTGAGGGGGACGAATGGAAGACGGCGTTCAATACCAGAGATGGACATTACGAATACCTTGTGATGCCGTTTGGGCTCTGCAATGCTCAAGCTGTCTTCCAAGATTTCGTAAATGATATCTTCCAGGACATGCTTGCCACCTCTGTGGTAGTCTATCTGGATGACATTCTCATCTTTTCTCCAGATATGGACACCCACCGGAGAGATGTTTGCTGGGTCTTCGACCTCTTGCGGGCAAATTCCTTATATGCGAAGTTGGAGAAGTGTGTGTTTGAGCAGGAGTCTCTGCCATTCCTGGGCTATATAATCTCCACTCAGGGATTGGCTATGCATCCTGCCAAACTACAGGCTGTAATTGATTGGCAAGAACCCCACTCTCTTAAA
>JARQOD010000644.1:19929-133613 GCA_033576555.1 Oophaga sylvatica
CACTAACTGCCACAGCGCGATACGGCGTTTATTTTAGCGACTCTGCGGATAACAGAGTTCACTACTTTACCATCTTACTAGCAGCGGGCTTCGTCTGCACGGTGGACCCCGGGCTGCGAACGCACCTCTCTACAATATCTATTAGGTGCGTTCCGCAGACCCTAACAAAGTATTAGTATAAAAACTGGAAAAATTTGTGAATGACACCCGCGCTGTTGTACAAATTCCGGGCCACACAATTTAGGAATAAATATGATGGTTTATTCACTCAATGCGTTTTCGAAGTCAATAGGACTTCTTCTTCAGGAGATGCTATGATAGCTTATCCTGAAGAAGTCCTATTGACTTCGAAATGCGTTGACTACATAAACCATCATATTTGCACAGCAGCACGGGTGTCATCCACGAATTTTTCCAGTGTTAATATCAATTTAAGGAACAGCAGACATTGAATATCCTGGCCTAGTAAAAACCCATCTGAGCAGAAAACCCCAGTAAAAGCAAAGGAGAAAACAACAGAGGGCGGTAACCTCATGAATAAAAATAAAAATGTAAATGTGGGTGTTGAAAGTACGGGTTTGGTTAAACACACTTAAAGGGAAGGTGCAAAAAAATTTTTTTCAGCAATTGAAAAAATGTAAAGAATAATATTTAACCCCTTCACCCCCAAGGGTGGTTTGCACTTTAATGACCGGGCCAATTTTTACAATTCTGACCACTGTCCTCTTATGAGGTTATAACTCTGGAATGCTTCAACTGATCTTCGCGATTCTGAGAATGTTTTCTCGTGACATATTGTACTTCACGTTAGTGGTAAAATTTCTTCGATATAACTTGCGTTTATTTTTGAAACAAATGCAAATATGGCGAACATTTTGAAAATTTTGCAATTTTCAAACTTTGAATTTTTATTCCCTTAAAACAGAGAAATATGTCACACAAAATAGTCAATAAATAACATTTCCCACATGTCTACTTTACATAAGCACAATTTTGGAAACAAAATTTTTTTTTTTAGGAAATTATAAGGGTTAAAAGTTGACCAGCGATTTCTCATTTTTACAACAAAATTTACAAAGCCATTTTTTAAGGGACCACCTCACATTTCAAGTCACTTTGAGGGGTCTATATGGCAGAAAATACCCAAAAGTGACACCATTCTAAAAACTGCACCCCTCAAGGTACTCAAAACCACATTCAAGAAGTTTATTAACCCTTCAGGTGCTTCACAAGAGCTGAAGCAATGTGGAAGGAAAAAATGAATATTTAACTTTTTAGTCACATAAATGATCTTTTACAAACTTTTTTTTATTTTCACAAGGGTAAAAGGAGAAAATGGACAGTTAAAGTTGTTGTGCAATTTCTCCTGAGTACGCCAATACCCCATATGTGGGGGAAAACCACTATTTGGGCACACGGAGAGCTCGTAAGGGAAGGAGTGCCGTTTGACTTTTTCAAACCAAAATTGGCTGGAATTGAGATTGGACGCCATGTCGCATTTGGAGAGCCTCTGATGCGCCTAAACAGTGGAAACTCCCCACAAGTGACACCATTTTGGAAACTAGACCCCCTATGGAACTTAGCTAAATCTGTTGTGAGCACTTTCAACCCCCAAGTGTTTCATAAAAGTTTATAATGGCTGGGTGTGAAAAAAAAAAAACTATTTTCCACAAAAAATGATTTTTTAGTCCCAAATTTTTGATTTTTCCCAAGGAAATTGGACCCTAAAAGTTGTTGTCCAATTTGTCCTGCGTACGCTGTTACCCCATATGTGGGGGGGAACTGTTTGGGCGCACGGTAGGGCTTGGAAAGGAAGTAATAACGTTTTGGAATGCAGACGTTGATGGGGTCATGTTCCGTTTGCAGTGCCCCAGATGAGCCTAAACAGTGGAAACCCCCCACAAGTGACCCCATTTTGGAAATTAGACCCCCTAAGGAACTTATCTAGATCTGTGGTGAGCACTCTCAGAGACACAGGAGAGTTTGCGAATACAAATTGATGGTGACCTTTGACACTCTCAATGCTGGAATGAACATATCACATGGATTTATGACGTTGTACATCAATTAAGGATAAAACTTTCACACTCCTTATCTATGAACTAGTCCAATATTTATTGCCACAACTGTTCATTCCCTCTCCCATAATGACAGTTCTGCTTCACGTCACTTGTCTTATCTATTGTATTGTTTCTGTGCTGTGTTGTGTATAAATATGTGATTCTTCAGATGTTGTATTAGTCTTTGCCTGATGAAGAGACCTGAGTAGTCTCGAAAGCTTGCAATTGTTACCATCTTTCAGTTAGCCATTAAAAGGTATCAACCACTGAGGACTCTCAACTCTAAATATTTTTCTATCTCACTTCTTGTCATTCCCGAGGGAATAGATGAGATATTGCTGGGGATGCCCTGACTCCGTTTCCATTCCCCACATATTGAGTGGATCTCTGGGAGGATATGAGCCGTGTAAAGGCAGATGTATGAGGGAATGCATTCAGGTGGCTACTACAGAAATACCCGCAGATCTTACTTCCCTTCCCAAATACTATTGGGCTTATGCAGACGTGTTCTCCAAGAAGGCTGCGGAGATCCTTCCGCCTCACCGTCCCTATGACTGTCCTATTGACCTCTTGCCGGAGCAGAACCTCCTCGGGGACGAGTCTATCCCCTTTCTCTCCCGGAGACGGTGGCTATGTCTCAATACATTCAGGAAAATCTGGCAAGAGGATTCATTAGGAAGTCAGTGTCACCTGCAGGGGCGGGGTTCTTCTTCGTTCAGAAGAAGAACGGAGAATTACGTCCATGCATCGATTACAGGGTCTTAACGCCATTACCGTTAAAATAAATACCCGTTGCCCCTGAATTCTGAGCTCTTTGATAGGCTTCGGGGAGCAAGGGTATTTACCAAAATTAGACCTGCGGGTGCTTATAACCTGATTCGCATCCGTGAGGGGGACAAATGGAAGACGGCTTTTAATACCAGGGATGGGCACTATGAATATCTGGTGATGCCCTTCGTGCTCTGTAATGCCCCAGCCGTTTTCCAAGACTTTGTTAATGACATCTTCCGGGATATGCTTTCCACCTCGGTCGTAGTCTATCTAGATGATATTCTCATCTTCTCTCCAGATATTGACTCCCACCGGAGAGATGTCTGGAGAGTCTTCGACCTCTTGCGGGCAAATTCCCTTTATGAAAAGTTGGAGAAATGTGTGTTTGAGCAGGAGTCTTTACCATTCCTGGGCTATATCATCTCTGCCGAAGGATTGGCTATGGATCCTGCCAAACTACAGGCTGTGATGGACTGGCAAGAACCCCATTCCCTTAAAGCGGTGCAGCGCTTTATGTGGTTCATTAATTATTATCGCCAGTTCATTCCCCATTTCTCAACTTTGGTAGCTCCCTTGGTAGCCCTCACCAAGAAGTGAGCAAATCCCAAATTGTGGTCCGAAGAAGTCTCCAAGGCTTTCACCTCAATTAAGTCTCATTTTGCTAGCGCTCCCATCCTACACCGCCCTGATGTTGATAAGCCATTCATATTGGAGGTGGATGCTTTATCAGTTGGTGCTGGAGCAGTCCTCTTTCAAAAGGATGCTCAAGGTCGGAAGCACCCTTGCTTCTTCTTCTCCAAGACCTTCACACCAGCGGAGAGGAATTATTCCATTGGGGATAGGGAGTTGCTAGCAATGAAGTTGGCTTTCTCTGAGTGGAGACATCTGTTGGAGGGGTCTCACTTTCCCTTCCAAGTCTTCACTGACCACAAGAATTTGGTATATCTTCAGACAGCCCACGGCTTAATTCTCGCCAGGCCAGATGGTCCTTGTTCTTCTCCCGGTTTCATTTCACACTCCATTTTCTCTCGGGAGAGAAAAACATTTGTGCCGAAGCTCTCTCTCGCTCTGTGGTGTGCTCTGAGGAGGAGGAGGAGCCTCGGCTTATTGTCCCCACAGAGAGCCTGAGAACAGTGGCCCCGGTTTCGCTAGAGTCTGTGCCTCCGGGCAAGACTTTTGTGCCTACCAATTTGCGACCGGAGGTACTCTCTTGGGCACATTCGTCCAGGGTGGGTAGACACTTTGGGGCAAAGAGGACATCTGAGTTGCTGGCGAGGACATACTGGTGGCCGCATATGGTCCGTGACGTTGGGGACTATGTTCGGGCGTGTGTCTCCTGCGCCAAGAATAAGTCTCCTCGACAATGGCCAGCTGGGTTACTTTACCCTTTGCCGGTGGCAGACAGGCCCTGGGAGATGGTTTAGATGGACTTTGTGGTGGGCTTATCCAAGTCTCTGGGCTGCACCATCATTTGGGTAATCACCGACCATTTTTCCAAAATGGTGCATCTGGTGCCGCTACCCACGGTTACCTTCTGCACGGGCTCTGGCAGCGTTGTTCGTTAGGCACATCTTCCGTCTACACGGCATGCCAGACAAAATTGTCAGTGACCGAGGTCCCCAGTTTGCGTCTCGGTTCTGGAGGGAGCTTTGTCGTCTACTCAGTATTGAGTTAAATCTCTCTTCAGCATACCATCCCGAGACGAATGGGTTGGTAGAGAGGGCCAACCAGACATTGGTCACCTATCTACGACATTTTGTCTCAGCCAGGCAGGATGACTGGGCATCCATGCTACCGTGGGCTTAGTTTGCACTAAACAATGCTGTGGCTGACTCCACCGGACAGACTCCATTCCTCCTAAACTACGGTCAGCATCCGCGGGTTCCGGTGCCCATGCCCGTGTCTTCCGCCGACTCCAGGGTGGCAGACCCAGGATGCCATTCAGGTGTCCAAGGAGAGGATGACGTCCTCCGCCGACGCACATCGGCGCCCCGCTTCGACATTTGCTCCTGGGGACTTGGTGTGGCTCTACGCCCGTAACATCAGGCTGCGAGTTGAGTCACTAAGTTGGCACCTCGCTACCTGGGTCCTTTCAAAGTCCTCGAGCAAGTTAACCCTGTGGTATACCGTTTGGCTCTACGGACGATCATGAGGTGAACGCCATCGTAGGGTGTAAGGTGATACGGGGCAAAAGATATTATTTGGTGGATTGGAGGGGTTATGGGCCTGAGGATAGGTCCTGGGAGCCTGCCGAGCACGTTCACGCTCCGCAGCTCATCGCTGCCTTTGAACGCAGCGAGGCCCAAAGAAGGGGGGGTAATGTTAGGGATCGAGTTCCCGCTGCTGCACAAGGGGAATCTCGAACCAGTCCCGCTGCGGTCCCCCATCCATCTCCGGCTGCAGTGGAGCCTGCTCAGCTGAGGCGTCGGTCCCAGCATCTCACTCAGTCTAATACTGTGCAGAGGCTTGTTGCTGCCTCTTCTGGTTCCTCTATTATAACCAGTGCTGGAGCAGGCAGTCTTGGGACTAAGTCCTGCGTTTCTCCATCTGAGCATGCCCAGGGCAAGATCTCCCATTGGAGATCAGGGGTCACATGCTCGGTTACAGCAGCGACTGCCATTGGTCCGCCAGGAAGGTCCTGAAACTGCTTGTGTTCTGGAACAGTTTCTCATTGGTCCATTTCTGGAAGGTCCTGTAGTTGCTACTATAAAAGGTGCGCAGGACCGCTTGGCCATGCGCTAGTATCAATTGTGTTATGTGCTTTGCGCCAGTGTGATCATGCACGCATGTGGTTAGGGTTAAAAGTTTATAATGGCTGGGTGTGAAAAAAAAAAACTATTTTCCACAAAAATGATTTTTTAGTCCCAAATTTTTGATTTTTCCCAAGGAAATTGGACCTTAAAAGTTGTTGTCCAATTTGTCCTGCGTACGCTGTTACCCCATATGTGGGGGGGAACTGTTTGGGCGCACGGTAGGGCTTGGAAAGGAAGTAATAACGTTTTGGAATGCAGACGTTGATGGGGGTCATGTTCCGTTTGCAGTGCCCCAGATGAGCCTAAACAGTGGAAACCCCCCACAAGTGACCCCATTTTGGAAATTAGACCCCCTAAGGAACTTATCTAGATCTGTGATGAGCACTCTCAGAGACACAGGAGAGTTTGCGAATACAAATTGATGGTGACCTTTGACACTCTCAATGCTGGAATGAACATATCACATGGATTTATGACGTTGTACATCAATTAAGGATAAAACTTTCACACTCCTTATCTATGAACTAGTCCAATATTTATTGCCACAACTGTTCATCCCTCTCCCATAATGACAGTTCTGCTTCACGTCACTTGTCTTATCTATTGTATTGTTTCTGTGCTGTGTTGTGTATAAATATGTGATTCTTCAGATGTTGTATTAGTCTTTGCCTGATGAAGAGACCTGAGTAGTCTCGAAAGCTTGCAATTTGTTACCATCTTTTCAGTTAGCCATTAAAAGGTATCAACCACTGAGGACTCTCAACTCTAAATATTTTTCTATCTCACTTCTTGTCATTCCCGAGGGAATAGATGAGATATTGCTGGGGATGCCCTGGCTCCGTTTCCATTCCCCACATATTGAGTGGATCTCTGGGAGGATATGAGCCGTGTAAAGGCAGATGTATGAGGGAATGCATTCAGGTGGCTACTACAGAAATACCCGCAGATCTTACTTCCCTTCCCAAATACTATTGGGCTTATGCAGACGTGTTCTCCAAGAAGGCTGCGGAGATCCTTCCGCCTCACCGTCCCTATGACTGTCCTATTGACCTCTTGCCGGGAGCAGAACCTCCTCGGGGACGAGTCTATCCCCTTTCTCTCCCGGAGACGGTGGCTATGTCTCAATACATTCAGGAAAATCTGGCAAGAGGATTCATTAGGAAGTCAGTGTCACCTGCAGGGGCGGGGTTCTTCTTCGTTCAGAAGAAGAACGGAGAATTACGTCCATGCATCGATTACAGGGGTCTTAACGCCATTACCGTTAAAAATAAATACCCGTTGCCCCTGAATTCTGAGCTCTTTGATAGGCTTCGGGGAGCAAGGGTATTTACCAAATTAGACCTGCGGGGTGCTTATAACCTGATTCGCATCCGTGAGGGGACAAATGGAAGACGGCTTTTAATACCAGGGATGGGCACTATGAATATCTGGTGATGCCCTTCGTGCTCTGTAATGCCCCAGCCGTTTTCCAAGACTTTGTTAATGACATCTTCCGGGATATGCTTTCCACCTCGGTCGTAGTCTATCTAGATGATATTCTCATCTTCTCTCCAGATATTGACTCCCACCGGAGAGATGTCTGGAGAGTCTTCGACCTCTTGCGGGCAAATTCCCTTTATGAAAAGTTGGAGAAATGTGTGTTAGAGCAGGAGTCTTTACCATTCCTGGGCTATATCATCTCTGCCGAAGGATTGGCTATGGATCCTGCCAAACTACAGGCTGTGATGGACTGGCAAGAACCCCATTCCCTTAAAGCGGTGCAGCGCTTTATGTGGTTCATTAATTATTATCGCCAGTTCATTCCCCATTTCTCAACTTTGGTAGCTCCCTTGGTAGCCCTCACCAAGAAGTGAGCAAATCCCAAATTGTGGTCCGAAGAAGTCTCCAAGGCTTTCACCTCAATTAAGTCTCATTTTGCTAGCGCTCCCATCCTACACCGCCCTGATGTTGATAAGCCATTCATATTGGAGGTGGATGCTTTATCAGTTGGTGCTGGAGCAGTCCTCTTTCAAAAGGATGCTCAAGGTCGGAAGCACCCTTGCTTCTTCTTCTCCAAGACCTTCACACCAGCGGAGAGGAATTATTCCATTGGGGATAGGGAGTTGCTAGCAATGAAGTTGGCTTTCTCTGAGTGGAGACATCTGTTGGAGGGGTCTCACTTTCCCTTCCAAGTCTTCACTGACCACAAGAATTTGGTATATCTTCAGACAGCCCATCGGCTTAATTCTCGCCAGGCCAGATGGTCCTTGTTCTTCTCCCGGTTTCATTTCACACTCCATTTTCTCTCGGGAGAGAAAAACATTTGTGCCGAAGCTCTCTCTCGCTCTGTGGTGTGCTCTGAGGAGGAGGAGGAGCCTCGGCTTATTGTCCCCACAGAGAGCCTGAGAACAGTGGCCCCGGTTTCGCTAGAGTCTGTGCCTCCGGGCAAGACTTTTGTGCCTACCAATTTGCGACCGGAGGTACTCTCTTGGGCACATTCGTCCAGGGTGGGTAGACACTTTGGGGCAAAGAGGACATCTGAGTTGCTGGCGAGGACATACTGGTGGCCGCATATGGTCCGTGACGTTGGGGACTATGTTCGGGCGTGTGTCTCCTGCGCCAAGAATAAGTCTCCTCGACAATGGCCAGCTGGGTTACTTTACCCTTTGCCGGTGGCAGACAGGCCCTGGGAGATGGTTTAGATGGACTTTGTGGTGGGCTTATCCAAGTCTCTGGGCTGCACCATCATTTGGGTAATCACCGACCATTTTTCCAAAATGGTGCATCTGGTGCCGCTACCACGGTTACCTTCTGCACGGGCTCTGGCAGCGTTGTTCGTTAGGCACATCTTCCGTCTACACGGCATGCCAGACAAAATTGTCAGTGACCGAGGTCCCCAGTTTGCGTCTCGGTTCTGGAGGGAGCTTTGTCGTCTACTCAGTATTGAGTTAAATCTCTCTTCAGCATACCATCCCGAGACGAATGGGTTGGTAGAGAGGGCCAACCAGACATTGGTCACCTATCTACGACATTTTGTCTCAGCCAGGCAGGATGACTGGGCATCCATGCTACCGTGGGCTTAGTTTGCACTAAACAATGCTGTGGCTGACTCCACCGGACAGACTCCATTCCTCCTAAACTACGGTCAGCATCCGCGGGTTCCGGTGCCCATGCCCGTGTCTTCCGCCGACTCCAGGGTGGCAGACCCAGGATGCCATTCAGGTGTCCAAGGAGAGGATGACGTCCTCCGCCGACGCACATCGGCGCCCCGCTTCGACATTTGCTCCTGGGGACTTGGTGTGGCTCTACGCCCGTAACATCAGGCTGCGAGTTGAGTCCACTAATTTGTCACCTCGCTACCTGGGTCCTTTCAAAGTCCTCGAGCAAGTTAACCCTGTGGTATACCGTTTGGCTCTACGGACGATCATGAGGTGAACGCCATCGTAGGGTGTAAGGTGATACGGGGCAAAAGATATTATTTGGTGGATTGGAGGGGTTATGGGCCTGAGGATAGGTCCTGGGAGCCTGCCGAGCACGTTCACGCTCCGCAGCTCATCGCTGCCTTTGAACGCAGCGAGGCCCAAAGAAGGGGGGTAATGTTAGGGATCGAGTTCCCGCTGCTGCACAAGGGGAATCTCGAACCAGTCCCGCTGCGGTCCCCCATCCATCTCCGGCTGCAGTGGAGCCTGCTCAGCTGAGGCGTCGGTCCCAGCATCTCACTCAGTCTAATACTGTGCAGAGGCTTGTTGCTGCCTCTTCTGGTTCCTCTATTATAACCAGTGCTGGAGCAGGCAGTCTTGGGACTAAGTCCTGCGTTTCTCCATCTGAGCATGCCCAGGGCAAGATCTCCCATTGGAGATCAGGGGTCACATGCTCGGTTACAGCAGCGACTGCCATTGGTCCGCCAGGAAGGTCCTGAAACTGCTTGTGTTCTGGAACAGTTTCTCATTGGTCCATTTCTGGAAGGTCCTGTAGTTGCTACTATAAAAGGTGCGCAGGACCGCTTGGCCATGCGCTAGTATCAATTGTGTTATGTGCTTTGCCCAGTGTGATCATGCACGCATGTGGTTAGGGCTCGGCTGAAATAAGCCCCTAGAATACCGGTACCTCCGGTGAGGAGATTTGTATGCACGTGTTCAGGGCTTGGCTGAAATAGCCTCTAGAATACCGGCTACTCCAGTGAGGAGTTGCTTGTTTGCGTTGCTGACTGCATGACCACGGACAGCTATCCTCACAGCAGTTATCTGTGTACTCCTGTGGTGTTAACAGGACACAGTCTCTATCTCAGTGACTCTGTGGTGTAACAGAGTTCGCTCATACTGCCATATAGTGCCACAGCGTCTATGTTTGCGACTCTGTGAAGTAACAGAGCTCATCATCATTACTAGCAGCAGGCTTATTTATAATTATTTGGTGCGTTCCGCAGTCCCTAACAGACAAATTGCACAATAACTCTTGGGGTCCAATTTCTTCTGAGTACGCTGATACCCCATATGTGGGGGTAAACTACTGTTTGGGAGCATGGCAGAGCTCAGAAGTGAAGGATCACCGTTTGACTTTTTCAACGCAGAATTGGCTGGAATTGAGATCAGACGCCATGTCACATTTGGAGAGCCCTTGATGTGCCTAAACAGCGGAAACCCCCCAATTCTAACTCCAACCCTAACCCCAACACACCCCTAACTCTAGTTCCATCCCTAACCATAACCCTAACCACAAACCTAACCCTAACACACCCCTAACCCTAATCCCAACCCTAACCCTAACTTTAGCCCCAACCCTAACCCTAACGGGAAAATGGGAATAAATACATTTTTTTAATTTTATTATTTTTCCCTAACTAAGGTGGTTTAAAGGGGGGTTTGATTTACTATTTTATGATTGGCAGCTATCACGCTAAAAGACGCTTTTTATTGCAAAAAATAGTTTTTGCATCACCACATTTTGAGAGCTATAATTTTTCCATATTTTGGCCCACAGTCATGTGAGGTCTTATTTTTTGCGGTACGAGTTGACGTTTTTATTAGTATCATTTTTGAGCATGTGACATCATTTTTTGATCGCTTTTTATTTCGATTTTTGGGAGGTTAGAATGAACAAAAACCAGCAATTCATGAATTTCTTTTGGGGGGGCGCTTATACCGTTCCGCATGTCGTAAAATTAATAAAGCAGTTTTATTCTTCGGGTCAGTACGATTACGGTGATCCCCTCATTTTTATAATTTTTTTATGTTTTGGTGCTTTTATACAATAAAAACAATTTTATATAAAAAATAATTATTTTTGCATCGCTTTATTCTGCGAGCTATAACTTTTTTATTTTTTCGTTGATGATGCTGTATGGCAGCTCGTGTTTTGCGGGACAAGATGACGTTTTCAGCAGTACCATGTTTATTTATATCGGTCTTTTTGATCGCGTGTTATTCCACTTTTTGTTCGGCGGTATGATGATAAAGCATTGATTTTTTGCTTTTTTTTTTTTTAAGGTGTTCACTAAAGGGGTTAACTAGTGGGACAGTTTTATAGGGGGGGTTGTTACAGACGCGGCGATACCAAATATGTGTACTTTTATTGTTTTGGTTTTTTTTTTATTTACAGGAAGAAATCAATTTATTGGGGAATATTTTTTTTTTTTCCTTTATTTTGGATTTTTTTTTTTACATATGTAATTTTGATTTTTTTAACTTTTTTACTTTGTCCCAGGGTGGGACATCACTGTATTTTATCAGATCGCTGGACTGACAGTGTGCACAGCACTCTGTGAGACCAGCGATCTCACAGGCACTGCTGCAGACTTCCCCAGTGCCTGCTCTCAGCAGACACTGAGGAAGCCGCCTCCCTCCAGGACCCAGCGGCCATCTTGGATCTGGGGTCCTGCAGGGAAGAGGCCTTCAAACAGCGCGGTGACATCGCGCTGTTCTGAGGGCCTCAGAGGAGCACGCAGGGAGCCCCCTCCCTGCGTGATGCTCCCCTGTGCCCCCGGTACACCGCGATCATGTCTGATCGCGGTGTGCCTGGGGTTAATGTGCCGGGAGCAGTCCGTGACCGCTCCTGGCACATAATGCCAGGTGTCAGTTGTGATAATCAGCTGACACCCGGCCGCGATCAGCTGCGCTCCCCCCCGGGAGCGCAGCTGATCGCCTAGGACGTACTATCCAGTCCATGGGCAGATTGGCACGGGTTTCATGGACGGGATAGTACGTCCGATGGCAGAGAGGGGTTAAATTTACTTAAAAAAATATCATTTGTTTATAATTTAGTAAAATATGAAATATAATTTTAAAAGGGTTGGTATTTCCACTTTTTAACACTAAGGGGAGCAGCTACTGAAATTTGACAAAAACCTAGTGTACAACTAGCTCACATTACTGCACTGCAGTAGATATGGGCTGAATCTGCTGATGTGTGTGATGTCACGCCTCTCCTCCCCTTTGGGTGTTTGGTAAGGGATAAGAGAGGATGACATTTAGGACACAGTGAGCAGCCATTTTGTTGGTGATTGCAAAGTTATACTGACAATGTCGGTCACCAAGGATGGCAGGCAGCAAGGTTTCTGGGAGATATATAGGGGAAGGAGCAGGGTGAAAGCAGCACAGAGTATTTCAGGAGAGCAGTGTGTTGGTCTATGGGTGGGTCACAGAGGGAGATATATGGGGGAAGGAGCAGGGTGACAGCCGCACAGAGTATTTCAGGAGAGCAGTGTGCTGGTCTATGGGGGGGTCACAGAGGGAGATATATGGGGGAAGGAGCAGGGTGACAGCAGCACAGAGTATTTCAGGAGAGCAGTGTGCTGGTCTATGGGGGGTCACAGATGGAGGTATATGGGGGAAGGAGCAGGGTGACAGCAGCACAGAGTATTTCAGGATAGCAGTGTGCTGGTCTATGGGGGGGTCACAGAGGGAGGTATATGGGGGAAGGAGCAGGGTGACAGCAGCACAGAGTATTTCAGGAGAGCAGCTGGTCTATGGGGGGCACCCTGTTCGGTGCACGGAGCAGCCAGGGATTGTACATAGAGTGCTGTCCTTTATACACATGGATGGATCGTCTGCTTGTCTGCTCCACAGAAATCCAGGAAACATTTCTGCTGATTGATGGCCTGTTCTGATCCAGACTTTGTATGCAGAGACCCCATTCCCCTCTTCAGATTTTGTTTTCTCCACCCTGTCCTGGCGATGTGTGAAAGCGAGGTGACAGGCGCAGTCTGGGGTGACACTAGGAAGCAGGCTGGGGGGAAATGTAGTCAATTTTACCACATGCGGAACGGTATAAAGGCCCCCCCCCAAAAGAAATTCATTAATTGCTGGTTTTTGTTCATTCTAACCTCCCAAAAATCGAAATAAAAAGCGATCAAAAAATGATGTCATGTGCTCAAAAATGGTACTAATAAAAACGTCAACTCGTACCGCAAAAAATAAGACCTCACATGACTCTGTGGGCCAAAATATGGAAAAATTATAGCTCGCAAAATGTGGTGATGCAAAAACTATTTTTTGCAATAAAAAGCGTCTTTTAGCGTGACAGCTGCCAATCATAAAAACCCGCTATAAATAGTAAATCAAACCCCCTTTATCACCCCCTTAGTTAGGGAAAAATAATAAAATTAAAAAAATGTATTTATTCCCATTTTCCCGTTAGGGTTAGGGTTGGGGCTAAAGTTAGGGTTAGGGTTGGGATTAGGGTTAGGGGTGTGTTAGGGTTAGGTTTGTGGTTAGGGTTATGGTTAGGTTTGGGACTAGAGTTAGGGGTGTGTTGGGGTTAGGGTTGGAGTTAGAATTGGGGAGTTTCCGCTGTTTAGGCACATCAGGGGCTCTCCAAATGTGACATGGCGTCTGATCTCAATTCCAGCCAATTCTGCGTTGAAAAAGTCAAACGATGCTCCTTCACTTCTGAGCTCTGCCATGCGCCCAAACAGTAGTTTACCCCCACATATGGGGTATCAGCGTACTCAGAAGAAATTGGACCCCAAGAGTTATTGTGCAATTTGTCTGTTAGGGACTGCGGAACGCACCAAATAATTATAAATAATGGATGCGTTTGCAGCCCGGGTCCACCGTGCAGGCAGAGCCTGCTGCTAGTAATGATGACAGGATATGAGACTCCTTTCTTCAGCTGCCTCACCAGCCCTCCCCTTTCTGCAGATAGTACTGCCACAGTGTTCTCACATAACACCGTCAAATAGATCACACATAATACTGTCACTTAGATCTCACATAATACCGTCAAATAGATCACACATAATACCGCCATATTGATCTCACATAATACTGTCATACAGATCACACATAATATCGCCATATAGATCTCACATAATGCTGTCATATAGATCTCACATAATACTGTCATACAAATCACACATAATACTATCATACAGATCACACATATCGCTATATAGTTCTCACATAATACTGTCATATAGATCTCATAATACTGTCATACAGATCACACATAATACTGTCATACAGATCACACATAATACTATCACTTAGATTACACATAATACTGTCACTTAGATCACACATAATACTGTCATATAGATCACACATAATACCGCCATGTAGATCTCATATAATACTGTCATACAGATCACACATAATACTGCCATATAGATCTCACATAATACTGTATATAGATTTCACATAATACTGTCATACAGATCACACATAATATCGCCATATAGATCACACATAACACCGCCATATAGATCACACATAATACAGCTATATAGATCTCACATAATACTGTCATATAGATCACATATAATACCGCCAAATAGATCTCACATAATACTGCCATATAGATCAGACATCACACAGGAGGGGATTAGATACACGGCTCAGCATACAGTATCACACAGGATGGGATTAGATACACGGCTCAGCATACAGTATCACACAGGAGAGGATTAGATACATGGCTCAGCACAGTATAACACGGGAGAGGATTACATACATGGCTCAGCAGAAAATATCATAGAATCATAGAATGTTAGAGTTGGAAGGGACATCCTGGGCCATCTGGTCCAACCCCCTGCTCAAAGCAGGATTCGCTAAATCATCCCAGAGAGATGTCTGTCCAGCCTCTGTTTGAAGACTTCCATTGAAGGAGAACTCACCACCTCTAGTGGCAGCCTGTTCCACTCATTCATCACTCTAACTGTCAAAAAGTTTTTCTAATATCTAATCTGTGTCTCCTCCCATTCAGTTTCATCCCATTGCTTCTAGTCTTTCCTTGTGCAAATGAGAATAAAGATGATCCTTCTACAATGTGACAGCCCTTGAGATAATTGTAGACAGCTATTAAGTCTCCTCTCAATCTTCTTTATTGTAAGCTAAACATTCCCAAATCCTGTAACCGTTCCTCATAGGACATGGCTTGCAGACCGGACACCATTCTGGTGGCTCTCCTCTGAACTTGCTCCAGTTTGTTGATGTCTTTTTTAAAATGTGGTGCCCAAAACTGGACACAGTATTCCAGATAGGGTCTGACCAAAGGGGAGTAGAGGGCAATAATGACTTCACGTGATCTAGACTGTATGCTTCTGTTAATACATCCCAGAATTGTATTTGCCTTTTTTGCTGCTGCATCACACTGTTGACTCATGTTCAGTCTGTGATCTATTAGTATACCCAAGTCTTTTTCACATGTGCTGTTTCTTAGCTCTATTCTTCCCATTCTGTATACGCTTTTTTCATTTTTATTGCCCAGATGTAGTACTTTGCATTTTTCCCTGTTAAAAACCATTCTGTTAGTTGCTGCCCACTGCTCCAGTTTATTTATATCTTTTTGAATCCTCTCTCTCTCTTCTCTAGTATTAGCTACCCCTCCTAGCTTTGTGTCATCAGCAAATTTGATCAGTTTACCCTCAATTCCTTCATCTAAATCATTGATAAAGATGTTGAACAATACAGGGCCCAAAACAGAGCCTTGTGGTACCCCACTTGAGACATTCTTCCACCTGGATGTGCAGCCATTTACGACCACTCTTTGGGTCTGATCACTAAGCCAGTTATGAATCCACCTAACAGTTGCCTTGTCCATTCCATACTTAGTAATTTTTTCAATAAGGATTGTATGAGATACTTTGTCAAATGCTTTGCTGCATTCAAGATATACTATATCTACAGCATTTCCCTGATCCACCCAGTCAGTGATTCTGTCATAGAAGGAAATTAAATTAGTCTGACATGACTTATTAGTTACAAACCCATGATGACTCTGTTTAATCACTTCATTCTTATCCAGGTACTTACATACATGTTCTTTAATAATTTGTTCAAAGATCTTTCCTGGTATAGAAGTCAGACTCACAGGCCTGTAGTTCCCTGGGTCCACCTTCTTCTCAGGACTGTGTTATGTACTGTAGCTGAGGAGGACAGGAACAACAGCAGGGCAGCCGAACACCTGAGATGTTGGTAACTAATGGGTTGCAGAAACCTGAACTAACCACACAACTAGAGGTAGCCGTGGAGCGTTCCTACGTTGATCCTAGACGCCTCGTCACAGCCTGAGAGCTAGCTATACCTAAAGATAGAAACAGGAAAGCTAACTGCCCCGGAGTAGAGCCCCAAAGGAATAGGCAGCCCCCAAACATATAATGGCGGTTAGACAAGATGAAAACACAAACGCAGGCAGAAAACAGATTGAGCAAACGCTGGGGCCACAAGCTGACTAAATAGGAAAGGACAGGAGAGATTACTTTCTGCAACCCAGAAAACCCTACAAAAATCCAACAATTCTGATTACAAAAATACTGAGATCACACGATCTCGCCACCCACTAAATCAGATCTCAGTGTGAACAAAACCAAGCTGCAGCCGCTGAAAAAGCAGGAAAAAGCAAATGAAAAAACAACAGTGGCTACAGACAAACTGTGAGGAGCTCAGACCCCAGGAGGGGACCTGGCTGTCCTCCACAAATGTGCAGAAAAAAATGCAAATAGCAAGCACAAAAAGAAAAGCAGAAAATAACTTATCTGAAAGCAGCAGATGCAGGCAAGACACCAGCAAACTTCCAAATGAACCAGGAACCACAATTGAGACCAGAACAATTGATCACCGGCGACCATCATGGGAGGGAACCTCCCTTATATCAGTCCAGTCCGTGATCCCAGATTGCCATTCCTCTCTGGAAGGTTCAGTACTGTCTGTAACCACCAGAGGGAGCCTCTGCTCATTCACAACAGTACCCCCCCTTGAGGAGGGGTCACCGAACCCTCACTTGTGCAACCAGGCCGATCAGGATGAGCTCGGTGATAGGCACGGATCAGTCTCCTAGCATGGATGTCTGAAGCAAACACCGAAGAATTTTCTCCTGACCATAACCTCTCCACTTAACCAAATACTGGAGTTTCCGTCTAGAAAACTGAAAATCCAATATTTTCTCAACCACATACTCCAGATTGCCCTCAGCCAAAACAGGGTCAGGAGGCGCAGCCATAGGAACCACTGGCTCGACAAACCTCTTCAAAAAGGACTTGTGGATCTTAAATGTCCCTGGAAGAAGTAAACGAAAGGAAACAGGATTAAGAATCTCCATGATCTTATAAGGTCCAATGAACCTAGGCTTAAACTTTGGAGATGCAACCCTTTTAGGGATATTTCTTGAGGACAACCAAACCAAGTCCCCCACTTTAAACCGAGGACCATCAGTCCTATGCCGGTTGGCAAACCGTTGGGTCTTCTCTTGAGAGAGAGACAACCTCTCCACTACTTGGTCCCAAATCTGCTGCATTCGCTCCACAACAGAGTCAACACCCGGCACAAGATGTATCATCTTGGAAAACCTATCACAGATTACCCAGATAAAGGTCATTCTCTGAAAGACAGGGAGGTCGGAAATAAAATCCATAGAGATATGGGTCTATGGCCTCTTGGGCACAGGTAATGGCATCAACAAACCACTAGAGCGAGAGCAAGGTTTGGAACGAGAGCAAGTCCCATAGGACTGCACAAAGTCCCTGACGTCACGAGACAAAGTAGGCCATCAAAAGGACCGACTCACCAAGTCTCTGGTACCAAAAATCCCAGGATGACCAGCCAACGTGGAACAATGAATCTCAGACATCACACTCTTCTTCCACTGGTCTGGGACAAACAATTTCCCAACAGGGCAGCGCTCAGGTTTATCCTCCTGACACCCCTCCAGAGCCAGTCTCAAATTGGGCGAGATGGCGGAAAGTACTACACCCTCTTTCAAAATAACAGCAGGATCAGATAACTCAGGAGAATCCGCAAAGAAACTCCTCGAGAGGGCATCCGCCTTAACATTCTTAGTGCCAGGAAGAAAAGAAACCACAAAATTAAAACGTGTGAAAAACAAGGCCCACCTGGCCTGTCTAGGATTAAGTCGCTTGGCTGATTCGAGATAAACCAGGTTCTTATGGTCCGTGAGGACCACCACCTGATGTTTGGTTCCTTCCAGCCAATGTCTCCACTCTTCAAAGGCCCACTTCATGGCCAATAACTCCCGATTACCCACGTCATAATTACATTCAGTTGGAGAAAACTTTCGAGAGAAAAAGGCACAAGGGTTACTCTTAGAAGTCTCTGGATCCCTTTGGGACAAAAGGCACCTGCCCCAATTTCAGAAGCATCAACCTCCACCTGAAACGGTAGAGAAACATCAGGCTGCTGTAGAACAGGAGCAGAAGTGAATCTCTGCTTAAGTTCCTAAAATGCAGATACTGCCTCAGGAGGCCAATTTACCACATTAGAACCCTATTTGGTCAAATCAGTCAATGGTTTAACAATACCGGAGAAATTACCAATGAATTTACGATATAAATTGGCAAAACCCAAAAATCTCTGAAGAACCTTTAATGAAGTAGGTTGAACCCAATCACAGATGGCCTGAACCTTGACCGGGTCCATTTCAATAACAGACAGAGACAAAATAAATCCCAGAAATGAGACCTTCTGTACGCCAAAAAGACACTTTGATCCCTTCACATACAATGCATTCTCTCTCAAAATCTGGAATACAGACCGAACATGTTTCACATGAGAGTCCCAGTCGTTGGAAAAAATCAAGATATCATCCAAATAAACAATCAGAAATGTATCCACAAAATCCCTGAAAATATAATTCATGAAGGATTGGAAGACGGAAGGAGCATTAGTGAGCCCAAAAGGCATCACTAGGTACTCAAAATGCCCCTCTGGGGTATTAAACGCCGTCTTGCATTCATCCCCGTGCTTAATGCGAATAAGGTTATACGCCCCCTGAGGTCAAGCTTGGTAAACCAACTAGCACTGTTCACTCTGGAAAACAGGTCAGAAATCAAGGGTAACGGATATTGATATTTCACAGTGATCTTATTCAGGAGGCGATAATCAATACACGGCCTCAATGAACCATCCTTTTTGGCCACAAAATAAAAACCGGCGCCCAAGGGTGAAGAGGATGGTCTGATATGACCCTTCTCCAATGACTCCTTGATATAAGATCGCATAGCATCGTGTTCAGGTACAGATAAGTTAAAAAGGCGACCCTTAGGAAATTTACCACCAGGCACTAACTCAATAGCGCAATCGTAGCTTCTGTGAGGAGGTAAGGACGCAGACTTACTTTCACTAAACACATCAGAAAAATCTGTCAAAAAGTCAGGGACATCCTGAGACTGGGGAGAGGCAGAAAAAACAGGAGTGTCAGTATTAACACATTGGCAACCCCAACTGGTCACAGACACAGATTTCCAATCCAAAAGAGGATTATGAGTCTGTAACCAAGGGAAACCCAGTACAATAATGTCATGCAGATTATGCAACACCAGAAATTTGCAACTCTCCTGATGATCTGGTTCAAACCTCATTATCACCTGAGTAGAAAATTGGGGTTTATTCTCTGCCAAAGGGGTAGAATCAATGCCCAGTAAAGGAATAGACTTCCGCAGGGGTATCGTGGGAAAGCCACAACGTTTGGCAAAGTCAAAATCCATCAGGTTAATAGCCGCTCCTGAATCAACAAAAGCCTAAGCCGAAAATGTGGACATGGAGCAAATGAGGGTAACAGTCAACAGAAATTTAGTCTGAACACTACCCAAGACAACTGAGCGCGCAAAACGTCTTCCCCGCTTAGGGCAGACGGAAATAGCATGGGGCGCGTCACCACAGTAGAAACATAACCCATTGTGCCTACGAAACTCATGACGCTGTGCCCCAGAAGTCACTCCATCACACTGCATGGGCTCAGGAGCTGGCTCACAAGGCAACACTATCTCACGCATACCTCTGCGCTCACGCAAATGTCTGTCAATTTGAATGGCCAAAGACATAGAATCATTGAGACCAGAGGGAACAGGGAATCCCACCATAAAAATACATCAATATCATTCAAAACAGGATCCCCAGGTGTCAGGGAAAAATCCCAATCCTGAGGGTCGCCGCGCAGCAGGGAGATGACAATTTGAACCTGCTGTGCAGCGTTCCCTGAGGACTTAGGCCTTATGGCAAAAAACAACTTACAGTTATTTTTGAAATTCAGAAATTTAGATCGATCCCCCAAAAACAAATCTGGCATGGTAATCCTAGGTTCCACAACTGGCAACCCAGCAAGATAGGTAGCAATACTCCGAACCTCAGTGGCAAGCTGATCCACACGGCCAGACAACTGTGCAAACTCCATTGAGAGAGAAAAAAAAATCCTCCTCAGCACCCAGAGAAAAAGAGGGAAAAAATGCAACAAACAGAAAAAAAAAAAAAACCTCTGACAACTCTGACAACTTTTTTCTTTCCACACTATTTTTCCCTTCTGTGAGTACCATATAATTTTCAGTTTGGCCGGTGATACTGTTATGTACGGTAGCTGAGGAGGACAGGAACAACAGCAGGGCAGCCGAACACCTGAGATGTTGGTAACTAATGGGTTGCAGAAACCTGAACTAACCACACAACTAGAGGTAGCCATGGAGCGTTCCTACGTTGATCCTAGACGCCTCGTCACAGCCTGAGAGCTAGCTATACCTAAAGATAGAAACAGGAAAGCTAACTGCCCCGGAGTAGAGCCCCAAAGGAATAGGCAGCCCCCAAACATATAATGGCGGTTAGACAAGATGAAAACACAAACGCAGGCAGAAAACAGATTGAGCAAACGCTGGGGCCACAAGCTGACTAAATAGGAAAGGACAGGAGAGATTACTTTCTGCAACCCAGAAAACCCTACAAAAATCCAACAATTCTGATTACAAAAATACTGAGATCACACGATCTCGCCACCCACTAAATCAGATCTCAGTGTGAACAAAACCAATCTGCAGCCGCTGAAAAAGCAGGAAAAAGCAAATGAAAAAACAACAGTGGCTACAGACAAACTGTGAGGAGCTCAGACCCCAGGAGGGGACCTGGCTGTCCTCCACAAATGTGCAGAAAAAAATGCAAATAGCAAGCACAAAAAGAAAAGCAGAAAATAACTTATCTGAAAGCAGCAGATGCAGGCAAGACACCAGCAAACTTCCAAATGAACCAGGAACCACAATTGAGACCAGAACAATTGATCACCGGCGACCATCATGGGAGGGAACCTCCCTTATATCAGTCCAGTCCGTGATCCCAGATTGCCATTCCTCTCTGGAAGGTTCAGTACTGTCTGTAACCACCAGAGGGAGCCTCTGCTCATTCACAACAGTACCCCCCCCCTTGAGGAGGGGTCACCGAACCCTCACTTGTGCAACCAGGCCGATCAGGATGAGCTCGGAGATAGGCACGGATCAGTCTCCTAGCATGGATGTCCGAAGCAAACACCCAAGAACCTGACCATAACCTCTCCACTTAACCAAATACTAGAGTTTCCATATAGAAAACCGAGAATCCAATGTTTTCTCAACCACATACTTCAGATTGTCCTCAACCAAAACAGGGTCAGGAGATGCAGCCATAGGAACCACTGGCTCGACAAACCTCTTCAATAAGGACTTGTGGATCTTAAATGTCCCTGGAAGAAGCAAACGGAAGGTCTCTAGGTGTAGTTTTTCATCTTCGCTTTTAATCTTTATCCAGCACAGACCGCCAGCACTTCTTCCAGTCAGGGCTCATCTCTGCAGGAAATAACACAGTTATCTAGAGAACCGCTTGCGGAACACATTACTTATTTTTTTCCCAAATTGTAAACTACACCAGATGAAGAAAAAAAAGTCGACAGTGTCGCTCTGCAGAGTAATAGGACCGCCCTCCCATTTAAAACAGTATTTTCTAAAAATAAAATAAATACATCACTGCTGTTATAATATCCCTAAATTAGCCCCTATTGTAATAATATCTCCCATCCTGGCCCCTGTGTTATGTTACGGTAGCTGAGGAGTGCAGGCAAAAAAGGCAATACACCAGAGCAGTTGGAATCTATGAGATTGCAGTACCCTGACTAACCACCGCAACTAGAGGCAGCCGTGGAGCGTTCCTACGTTGGTCCTAGACGCCTCGTCACAGCCTGAGAAACTAACTACACCTAAAGATAGAAATAGGAAAGCTATCTGCCCCGTAGCAGAACCCCAAAGATAATAGAAAGCCCCCAAACAAGTAATGGCGGTTAGACAAGAGGAAATACTGACACAGAAAGAAAATAGCATGAGCAAACGCTGGGGCCCAAACTAACTAAATAGAAAAGGACAGGAAGGGTACTTACTGCAATCTCAGAAAACCCTGAAAAACACCAACTCTACTAATTTCAAAATCACCTGAGATCACACGACCTCTACCACCTAAATTAGTTCTCTGGTGTAACAAAAACAGCAGCCACTGAAAAAACTGGAAAAAGCAAAAGTACAAAACACAGTGGCTGGACTAAACTGAGAGGGCAAAAGCCCCCGGAGGGGACCCAGAAGGCCCCACAGAAGTGCAGGACCAAATGCAAAAATATAGCAAAAACACAAAATAAGAAATTGTCTTATCTGATAGCAGGAGATGCAGACACGACACAGCAGGCTACAAGGGAAACTGGAAAGAAGGATTCAGACCAGAACAATTGATCACCGGCAACCCTGATGGGAAAATTACTCCCCCATATAAGACCAATCAGTAACACCCGATTCCCAGTCCTCACAATCCTCACTAGTACCGCTTGTAACCACCAGAGGGAGCCTCTGCTCAGAACTCATCTCAAACCCATTCACAACAGTACCCCCCCCTTGAGGAGGGGTCACCGAACCCTCATTTGAGCAACCAGGTCGGTCAGGATGAGTTCTATGATACGCACGGATAAGTCTCCTAGCATGGATGTCCGAAGCAAACACCCAAGAATTGTCTTCCTGACCATAACCTCTCCATTTAACCAAATACTGGAGTCTTCGTCTAGAAAAACGAGAATCCAATATTTTCTCAACCACATACTCCAGATTGCCCTCAACCAAAACAGGGTCAGGAGGCACAGCAGCAGGAACCACTGGCTCAACAAACCTCTTCAACAAGGACTTGTGGAACACGTTATGGATCTTAAATGTCCCTGGAAGAAGCAAACGAAAAGAAACAGGATTAATAATCTCCATGATCTTATAAGGTCCAATGAACCTAGGCTTAAATTTAGGAGATGCTACTCTCATAGGAATATTCTTTGAGGACAACCAGACCAAGTCCCCCACTTTAAACCGAGGACCATCAGTCCTATGCCGGTTAGCAAACCGCTGGGCCTTCTCCTGAGAGAGGGACAACCTCTCCACTACCTGGTCCCAAATCTGCTGCATACGCTCAACAACAGAGTCAACACCTGGACAGACAGAAGCCTCCGTCTGTCCTGAAGAAAATCGAGGGTGAAACCCAGAATTACAGAAAAACGGAGACATCAAAGTGGCAGAGCTAGCCCTATTATTAAGAGCAAACTCAGCCAAAGGCAAAAAAGAGACCCAGTCATCCTGATCAGCAGACACAAAGCATCTTAGATAAGTCTCCAATGTCTGGTTTGTTCTCTCAGTTTGACCATTGGTCTGAGGATGAAATGCCGAGGAGAAAGACAATTGAACACCCAGTTTAGAACAAAAAGTCCTCCAAAATCTGGAAACAAACTGGACTCCTCTGTCAGACACAATGTTCTCAGGAATGCCGTGTAAACGAACCACGTGCTGAAGGAACAACGGTACCAATTCAGAGGAGGAAGGCAACTTAGGTAATGGCACAAGATGTATCATTTTGGAAAACCTATCACAAATTACCCAGATGGTGGTCATTCTCTGAGAAACAGGAAGATCGGAAATGAAATCCATAGAGATATGGGTCCATGGTCTCTTGGGCACAGGCAATGGCATCAACAAACCACTAGAGCGAGAGCAAGGCTTGGAGCGAGAGCAAGTCCCGCAGGACTGCACAAATTCCCTGACATCGCGAGACAAGGTAGGCCACCAAAAGGACCGACTAACCAAGTCTCTGGTACCAAAAATTCCGGGATGCCCAGCCAATGCGGAACAATGAATCTCAGACATCACACTCTTTTTCCATTGGTCCGGGACAAACAATTTTCCAACAGGGCAGCGCTCGGGCCTATCCTCCTGACACCCCTCCAGAGCAAGTCTCAAATTGGGCGAGATGGCGGAAAGAACTACACCCTCCTTCAAAATAACAGAGGGATCAGATAGCTCAGGAGAGTCCGCAAGGAAACTCCTCGAGAGGGCATCCGCCTTGACATTCTTAGTGCCAGGAAGAAAGGAAACCACAAAATTAAAACTTGTGAAAAACAAGGCCCACCTGGCCTGTCTAGGATTGAGTCGCTTGGCAGATTCCAGATAGACCAGATTCTTATGGTCCGTAAGGACCACCACCTGATGTTTGGCTCCCTCCAGCCAATGTCTCCACTCTTCAAAAGCCCACTTCATGGCCAATAACTCCCGATTACCCACGTCATAATTACGTTCAGTAGGAGAAAATTTTCGAGAGAAAAAGGCACAAGGGTTACTTTTAGAGGTCTCTGGATCTTTTTGGGACAAAACGGCACCTGCCCCAATTTCAGAGGCATCAACCTCCACCTGAAATGGCAGAGAAACATCAGGCTGCCGTAGAACAGGAGCAGAAGTGAATCTCTGCTTAAGTTCCTGAAACGCAGAGACTGCCTCAGGAGGCCAATTCACCACATCAGAACCCTTTCTGGTCAAATCAGTTAATGGTTTAACAATAACCGAGAAATTACCAATAAATTTACGATAAAAATTGGCAAAACCCAAAAATCTCTGAAGAGCCTTTAATGAAGTAGGTTGGACCCAATCACAGATGGCCTGAACCTTGACCGGGTCCATTTCAATAACAGATGGGGACAAAATGAATCCCAGAAATGAGATCTTCTGTACGCCAAAAAGACACTTTGATCCCTTCACATACAGAGCATTCTCTCTCAAAATCTGGAATACAGTTCGAACATGTTTCACATGAGAGTCCCAGTCATTAGAAAAAATGAAGATATCATCCAAATAAACAATCAGAAACTTGTCCACAAAATCCCTGAAAATGTCATTCATGAAGGACTGGAAGACGGAAGGAGCATTAGTGAGCCCAAAGGGCATCACAAGGTACTCAAAATGCCCTTCAGGGGTGTTAAATGCCGTCTTCCATTCATCCCCGTGCTTAATGCGAATAAGGTTATACGCCCCCCTGAGGTCAAGCTTGGTAAACCAAGTAGCGTTTTTCACCCTGGAAAACAGGTCAGAAATCAAGGGTAACGGGTATTGATATTTCACAGTAATATTGTTCAAGAGACGATAATCAATACACGGCCTTAATGAACCATCTTTTTTGGCCACAAAGAAAAAACCGGCACCTAAGGGTGAAGAGGATGGTCTGATATGACCCTTCTCCAATGATTCCTTGATATAAGACCGCATAGCGTCATGTTCAGGTACAGACAAGTTAAAAAGGCGACCTTTAGGGAATTTACTACCCGGCACTAATTCAATAGCGCAGTCATAGCTCCTATGGGGAGGTAAGGATGCAGATTTACTTTCGCTAAACACATCAGAAAAATCAAACAAAAAGTCAGGAACATCCTCAGCCTGGGGGGAGGCAGAAAAAACAGGAGTGTTGGTATTAACACATTGGCAGCCCCAACTGGTTACAGACACAGATTTCCAATCCAAAACAGGATTATGAGACTGTAACCAAGGGAAACCCAGCACGATAATGTCATGCAGATTATATAGAACCAAAAATTTGCAGCACTCCTGGTGATCAGGTTCAACCCTCATTATCACCTGAGTAGAAAACTGGGGTTTATTCTCAGCCAAAGGGGTAGAATCGATCCCCAGTAAAGGAATAGACTTCTGTAGGGGTATCAAGGGAAACCCACAACGTTTAGCAAAATCATAATCCATCAGGTTAATAGCTGCTCCAGAATCAACGAAAGCCTGAGCAGAAAATGAGGACAGAGAGCATATCAGAGTGACAGTTAATAAAAACTTAGTCTGAACACTACCCAAGACAACTGAGCGTGCAAAATGTCTTCCCCGCTTAGGGCAGACTGAAATAGCATGAGAGGCATCACCACAGTAGAAACATAACCCATTGCGCTTTCGAAACTCATGACGCTGTGCCCCAGACACCACTCCATCACACTGCATGGGCTCAGCAGCTGGCTCACAAGGCAACACCACTCCACGCATACTTCTCCGCTCACGCAAACGTCTGTCAATTTGAATCGCTAATGACATAGAATCATTGAGACCAGAGGGGACAGGGAATCCCACCATAACATCCTTTACATTATCCGACAGACCCTTCCGGAAAAGGGCCGCCAAAGCGTCGTCATTCCATTTGGTCAGGACTGCCCACCTACGGAATCTCTGACAGTATAACTCAGCGTCATCAAGCCCCTGATTTAATGCCAACAAGGCTTTTTCAGCTTGATCAGTGACATTAGGCTCATCGTACAATAACCCCAAAGCCTGAAAAAATGCATCAACATCACTCAAAACAGGATCCCCAGGTATCAGGGAAAAAGCCCAATCCTGAGGATCGCCGCGCAGGAGAGAGATGATAATTTGAACCTGCTGCGCTGCGTTTCCTGAGGACTTAGATTTTAAGGCAAGAAACAATTTACAATTATTTTTGAAATTCTGAAACTTAGCTCGATCCCCTAAAAACAAATCTGGCATGGGGATCCTAGGTTCCACAACAGGCAACCTAGCAAGATATGCAGCAATACTCTGAACCTCAGTGGCAAGCTGATCCACACGGCCAGACAACTGTGCAAACTCCATTGGGAGAAAAGATCCTCCCCAGCACCCAGAGATACAGAGGGAAAAAAAAAAAAATGCAACAAACAGAAAAATATCTCTGACAACTTTTCTTCCTTCAAAATATTTTTTCCCTTCTGTGAGTACCATACAATTTTTATGGCCGGTGATACTGTTATGTTACGGTAGCTGAGGAGTGCAGGCAAAAAAGGAAATACACCAGAGCAGTTGGAATCTATGAGATTGCAGTACCCTGACTAACCACCGCAACTAGAGGCAGCCGTGGAGCGTTCCTACGTTGGTCCTAGACGCCTCGTCACAGCCTGAGAAACTAACTACACCTAAAGATAGAAATAGGAAAGCTATCTGCCCCAGAGCAGAACCCCAAAGATAATAGAAAGCCCCCAAACAAGTAATGGCGGTTAGACAAGAGGAAATACTGACACAGAAAGAAAATAGCATGAGCAAACGCTGGGGCCCAAACTAACTAAATAGAAAAGGACAGGAAGGGTACTTACTGCAATCTCAGAAAACCCTGAAAAACACCAACTCTACTAATTTCAAAATCACCTGAGATCACACGACCTCTACCACCTAAATTAGTTCTCTGGTGTAACAAAAACAGCAGCCACTGAAAAAACTGGAAAAAGCAAAAGTACAAAACACAGTGGCTGGACTAAACTGAGAGGGCAAAAGCCCCCGGAGGGGACCCAGAAGGCCCCCACAGAAGTGCAGGACCAAATGCAAAAATATAGCAAAAACACAAAATAAGAAATTGTCTTATCTGATAGCAGGAGATGCAGACACGACACAGCAGGCTACAAGGGAAACTGGAAAGAAGGATTCAGACCAGAACAATTGATCACCGGCAACCCTGATGGGAAAATTACTCCCCCATATAAGACCAATCAGTAACACCCGATTCCCAGTCCTCACAATCCTCACTAGTACCGCTTGTAACCACCAGAGGGAGCCTCTGCTCAGAACTCATCTCAAACCCATTCACAACACCCCTGTGTGTCTCATTTCTGGCTCCAGCCATATGTTCTCCTATCCTGCCACCATGTGATGTCCCATCCTGCCCCATGATCTTGTCCCATCTGTCACCATCGTATCCACCCAGCCCCATGATCCTGCATCATCTGTCTCCATCCTGCCCCATGATCCTGCCCCAGACCATCTGTCCCATGATCCTGCCCCATCTGTCCCCATCGTATCCATCCTGCCCCATGATCCTGCACCATCTGTCTCCATCTTGCCCAATGATCCTGCTCAATCTGTCCCATGATCCTGCCCCAGACCATCTGTCCCATGATCCTGCCCCATCTGTCCCCATCGTATCCATCCTGCCCCATGATCCTGCACCATCTGTCTCCATCTTGCCCAATGATCCTGCTCAATCTGTCCCATGATCCTGCCCCAGACCATCTGTCCCATGATCCTGTCCCATCTGTCCCCATCGTATCCATCCTGCCCCATGATCCTGCACCATCTGTCTTCATCTTGTCCCATGATCCTGCCCCATCTGTCCCATGATACTATCCCAGACCATCTGTCCCATGATCCTGCCCCATCTGTCCCCATCGTATCCATCCTGCCCCATGATCCTGCACCATCTGTCTTCATCTTGCCCAATGATCCTGCTCCATCTGTCCCATGATCCTGCCCCATCTGTCCCATGATACTGTCCCAGACCATCTGTCCCATGATCCTGCCCATCTGTCCCCATCGTATCCATCCTGCCCCATGATCCTGCACCATCTGTCTCCATCCTGCCCCATGATCCTGCCCCAGATCATCTGTCCCATGATCTTGCCCCATCTGTCCCCATCGTATCCATCCTGCCCCATGATCTTGCCCATCTGTCCCCATCGTATCCATCCTGCCCCATGATCCTGCACCATCTGTCTCCATCTTGCCCAACGATCCTGCTCCATCTGTCCCATGATCCTGCCCCAGACCATCTGTCCCATGATCCTGCCCCATCTGTCCCCATCGTATCCATCCTGCCCCATGATCCTGCACCATCTGTCTTCATCTTGTCCCATGATACTGCCCCAAACCATCTGTCCCATGATCCTGCCCCATCGTATCCATCCTGCCCCATCTGTCTCCATCTTGCCTATGATCCTGCCCCATCTATCTCCATCCTGCCCCATGATCCTGCCCCAGGCCATTTGTCCCATGATCCTGCCCCATCTGTCCCATGATCCTGCCCCATCATATCCATCCTACCCATGATCCTGCACCATCTGTCTCCATCTTGCCCCATGATCCTGCCCCATCTGTCTCCATCCTGCCCCATCTGACTCCATCCTGCACCATGTCTCCAATCCTGCCCCCGTGTCTCCAATCCTGCCCCGTGTCTCCATCTTGCCCACGTGTCTCCAATCCTGCCCCGTGTCTCCATCCTGCCCCTGTGACTCCATCCAGCCCCAGTGACTCCATCCTGCCCCCCGTCACTCCATCCTGCCCCGTCACTCCATCCAGCCCCTGTGACTCCATCCTGCCCCCATGACTCCATCCAGCCCCAGTGACTCCATCCTGCCTCCTCGTGACTCCATCCTGCCCCAGTGATTCCATCCTGCCGCCCCAGTGACTCCATCCTGCCCCAGTGACTCTATCCTGCCCCTTGTGACTCCATTCTGCCCCAGTGACTCCATCCTGCCCCGTGACTCCATCATGCCCCAGTGACTCTATCCTGCCTCCTCATGATTCCATCCTGCCCCAATGATTCCATCCTGCCGCCCCAGTGACTCCATCCAGCCCCAGTGACTCCATCCTGCCCCCGTGACTCCATCCTGCCCTCCTCATGACTTCATCCTGCCCCAGTGACACCATCCTGCCCCCCGTGACTCCATCCAGCCCCAGTGTCTCCATCCTGCCCCCGTGACTCCATCCTGCCCCTGTGACTCCATCCTGCCCCTGTGACTCCATCCTGCCCCAGTGACTCCATCCAGCCCTAGTGACTCCATCCTGCCCCTGTGACTCCATCCTGCCCCCCGTGACTCCATCCTGCCCCTGTGACTCCATCCTGCCCCTGTGACTCCATCCAGGCCTAGTGACTCCATCCTGCCCCTGTGACTCCATCCTGCCCCCCGTGACTCTATCCTGCCCCAGTGACACCATCCTGCCCCCCGTGACTCCATCCAGCCCCAGTGTCTCCATCCTGCCCCCGTGACTCCATCCTTCCCCTGTGACTCCATCCTGCCCCTGTGACTCCATCCAGTCCTAATGACTCCATCCTGCCCCTGTGACTCCATCCTGCCCCCGTGACTCCATCCTGGCCCAGTGACTCCATCCTGCCTCAGTGACTCCATCCTGCCCCCGTGACTCCATCCTGCCCCAGTGATTCCATCCTGCCCCAGCGTCTCCATCCTGCCTCCCCGTGACTCCATCCTGCCCCCCTCGTGACTCCATCCTGCCCCAGTGATTCCATCCTGCCCCAGTGACTCCATCCAGCCCCAGTGACTCCATCCTGCCCCCGTGACTCCATCCTGACCCTTGACTCCATCCTGCCCCCCGTGACTCCATCCAGTCCCAGCGACTCCATTCTGCCCCTGTGACTCCATCCTGCCCCCTGTGACTCCATCCTGCCCCTAGTGACTCCATCCTGCCCCCAGTGACTCCATCCTGCCCCCCCAGTGACTCCATCCTGCCCCCCCAGCGACTCCATCCTGTCCCCCCAGCGACTCCATCCTGCCCCCCCAGCAATTCCATCCTGCCCCCCAGTGATTCCATCCTGCCCCCCAGTGATTCCATCCTGCCCCCCCAGCGATTCTATCCTGCCCCCCCAGCGATTTCATCCTGCCCCCCAGCGATTCCATCCTGCCCCCAGCGACTCCATCCTGCTCCCCCAGCGATTCCATCCTGCCCCCCCAGTGATTCCATCCTGCCCCCCCAGCAATTCCATCCTGCCCCCTGTGACTCCATCCTGCCCCAGTGACTCCATCCTGCCCCCCCATGACTCTATCCTGCCCCCCGTGACTCCATCCTGCTCAAGTGACGTCATCCTGCCCCCCCAGTGACTCCATCCTGCCCCCCCAGGGACTGCATCCTGCCCCCCCAGCGACTCCATCCTGATATTGATCTTACCAGATATGCTTTACCAGGATAGCAAACTGAAGTTGGAGAGGTTACAGGAGAGCACATGAACACGTGTGTTCCCTGAAGTACATGAAAGAAAATGGAGCTTCTTCTTCCTAGCATACCTTGCTTCAATTCCACAATCCAATACTCTATCTGCTTGTTAAAGGCACAGGCTATAAATTCAGCCACCACTGGATGGTGCTATAACAAACAAACCAGCACACAGTACAAAACATACTGCCCTGTTCTCAGCTGGGCAGAACAAGCAGCATGTATTGGCTCATGTGTTCTAGGCTGCACAGAGGCAACAAGGAGCTGTTCTCTGTGGGAGGTATATCATCTGGGTCCTCTGTATATCACCATCTGTGCTCCAGTGATGCCTGTGAGCAGATTGAGTGCCACCCTGCTGTGAACATGGTTCCTCATCATCAACCTCCAAAACTGACCCCTAGCTGGACAGTTGTGCATATGTTCACTGTTGGTAGAGGAACCAACCTTCCGAGCCATGTGTGATTGACAGGCCTGATAATGGTGTGAATGGTCCCTGTTCCTCCTGCTACTCTTCCTCCTGTGCCACCACCTCATCTATTATCGCCTAACGTGTTTTTTTTACAGCAAGCATAGAAGTAGAAGTGGTATATAAATGCTCATGATGGCATCATCACCGCTGGCCATATTGGTGTAGTATTTGAAGCGGCTCAACAAGGCACACACATCCCACATGGTGGCCCACTCATTGGTGGTGAAGTAGTGTTGTTCCTCAGAGTGACTCAACTGTGTCTGCTGCAGCTGAAACTCCACTATTGCCTGCTGCTGATCACACAGTCTCTCCAGCATATGCAAGGTGGTGTTCCACCTTCTTGATATTTTGCATATGAGGCAGTTAGTGGAAAGGCAGAAGTAACGCTGCAGCGCAGACAGGAAAGTAGTCCAGAATGCCAAAAGCGAGCACATTCTGCCCGCACTTTCAGCAGAAGCTCTGACATATGTGGGTAATTTTTCAGGAAGCTCTGCACCACCATATTCAGCACATGCACCAGGAAAGGGATGTGCATCAAAACAGCTAAGCCCAGAGCTTAGATTTTCCCTTTATCGCATACCTCCAGGCTGGAGTTGAGGTTCACCAACCTCCAATCTGTCTGCTCTTTGATCCCAGTCCACAACTCTTGCGTGGTGGCAATCCTCGATGGTGGTAGAACATAAGCTAGAATGCCTTCCACCTCTGTCCCAGCCACCACTACATTCACCCAGTGGGCAGTTAAAAAGATGTAACGCCCCTGGCCATGATTCCTGGTCCTTGAATTGGTGGTTTTGTGGACCTTGCCACTGATGGCGGTTGCACAGCGTAAACCTATTTTGGTCTGCAACATGTGTGTGCAGGGAAGGGATGGCTCACCTGGAAAAGTAATGGCGACTGGGAACAACGAACTGCGGGACAGCCACCACCAACAGTTTCTTAAAACTGTCCATCTTCACCAGCCAGAATTGCAGCATTTCAAATGGCAGGAATTTGGAAATGCTGTCATTCAGGACCATAGTTCTTGGGTGGGACGGTGTGGAGATGCTCAGAGACATTGGTGGTGGTGTTCTCACATCTTCTCTTTGTGGGGAGGGCCTGTTTATTGGGAGTGGGAGGAAGAGGTCGAGATCACAGCAGAAGAGGGAGCAGGAGGAGGCATAAATCTGTCATGCTTTTAAGGTGTATACTCCACTGCACCTTTTGCTTGGAATTCAGATGCCTTGTCATGCAGGTGGTGCTCAGGTGCAGAACATTTGTGCCTCTCTTCAAGCTCTGAGGGCACAGCTTACAAACCACCTTTTGCTTGTCATCAGCACATTGCCTGAAGAAATGCCATGCCAGGGAGCTCCTTTGACATTGCTTCGGTGTGCTCATTGCATCTGTGGGTAGTAGCAGCCGATGTAGTATCTAGGGGCCACCTGCTTTGCTTTTGTACCCTGTTCCCTCTTTTGCTGTGCCGATGGGGCAGAGTGGTTATTGTGTTTCGTCATCCTCTGAGATGTGCTCTGGTGGTCCACTGACGTTGTTCACTAGCCCTTCCACATACTCCTCCTCCATCCTAACAAGTGGTTGGGCAACAGTGCACTCAGTCTCTTCCATTTCTGCGGCAGGGCCAGATGGATGGGCCATGGAACCCTAGCCAGCAGACTCATCAAAAGGCAGAAGAGACTACTGCATTACTTGGGCTCAGACTGCTTGGATGATTTGCAAGGGGGTGAGTTGGAGGCTAGATCACCATGGTCCTCAGGTGCCAACTCTGCTCTTTCTGCAGGGGACTGGTAAGAAGATAATCTGAAGGACCTGGAGGCACTCTCAGCCATCCAACCGAACACTGCCTCAACATGTTCTGGCCTCACCATTCATGTAGCGGTACTCAGCCCTATAAAATGATGCAGAACGTCCTGTCGCCTGCATGCACTAGAGAAAGGTGTTTCATTTGTGAATGTAGCAGGCACAGAACAACCATGTCCTCTCCCTACAGCAGCTACACCAGCACCATGATGGCCATGTCCACATCCTCTATTTGATGCTCTTCTCTTTTTTTTAAGTGATTTTTACTCCCACTACTCCCACAGACATGCATGTAGAGTAGAAAAAATGTTTAGGCACACTACTCCCACAGTCACGCATGCAGAGAAAAATACTTTGTTTTTCTGCACACTACTCCCACATACAAAGGTGCAGAGTAGAAAAAGTTGGTTAGGCACACTACTCCCACACGTGTGGGCAGAGTAGAAAAAATTGGTTAAGCACACTACTCCCTCATACACTGTTACCTCATAAGCAGCCCTCTCTCTATACGGTGCCCTCAAACTGTTCCTCACTCTGTATACTGATCTGTCCCCCAAAGTCTATACTGTAGTAAAAGTCCTTACAATCTTCAATATTAGTCTGTAGCACTTTTCACCTGTGCACTGTGATTACTCATTACTTGTTGGGGTAGGGAGCTGGTTAGTGCTCCTCTACCACTGCAATGATGGTTTACTGGTATCTTCATTTTGAATTCATGTCTTAAAGGTGCAAATACAAATTAATGAAGGCTCTCTGCCCAGAGCCAACCGCTGCCCATTTCATTCAAACACCTATTCTCTGAAAAGACTGCATGAGAAAGGGGTGTGTTTCACCTGAAACATTACATGACAGAGTGTTTCCATGTATGAGGCAGCAGCACATCAGTGATACCACAATTCGTTGAACATTGGATATGGAATGAAAATCAAAATCCAGTAATTTGATTGTTAAAAGTACGTTATTAATTTGTTTTATAATCCTGGTCACAAATGTGTCCTGTGCATGATTATATAGTATATGTTACTTGAAGAGAGCATGGTGAACTTTAAACATTGGAGGCAGTGATGATCGAGGATTAAAATTCTTGATTGTTCGGTACTCAAATCGAGCTGTTCGGACGCTCAGATGGGCTTGACTTGAGTACCGAGTATAATGAAAGTCAATGGGAAACACTAGCATTTTCTGGAAGATGGTTCTAGGAGGAATGGGGAAGCAGGAAAATCGCTGAAATGGATGGTAACAGCAGGGGGAAGACACCTGGATGCATCTCTGACCCCCAGGTCGCTGATGGGAACTATGTTGTCAGAGTATTACTCCACTTTTACTGACTGACAATAAAACATACAAAACCAAAAACTCACAATTTTGATAGGGTCATTAGATGGCCATCACTCATAATTTTTTGAGGGTTATCATGCGGCCCTCACTCATAATTTATAGAGGGTAAACAGGTGGCCATTGCTCATAATTTTTAGAGGGTCATCATATGACTCTCACTCTTATTTTTTCCAGGGTGCGTATGATGCCCTCATTCATAAATTTTACAGGATGTGAATGAGGCCTACCACTGAAATTTGCTTATCTCTATATATACAGCACAGGAGTAAATGTTTTTCAGGTTGTGCACTTGGAGCATAGACTCTACTAGTCTAGAAATCCCACTTCTTAAAAATGAGGCCCTCCTCTACGTGTCTTCCAGTGTTTTTTGCAGTCCCTTCTAATTTTTGGCAGTCCTTGCACTTAGTGCATAGGCTTTATGAGTCTAGGAGGCCCATACTTAAAATTTTTATGCAGGATGTATATGAGGCCCTCCTTTATGTCTAATACAGGGCCTATCTGTAACGACCCTGTCAGCGCCAGCGAACTGCCACGGCTGAGCAGGGTGACTCACCCACACTGCGGAGGAAGGGCCCGGGTCAGATGCCATAGGGGAGGCTCAGGCAGACGGGACCAGAGCAGCGTGGTGAGAGGAGGCACTGAATGTTGCAGTAAGCAAAAGGACCTGCGATCATGTGACCACAGGGGGCGGGGCCTAGCGTTCTGCTACTGGAGATGAGTGCAGGACTCTCCAGGGATTCTGGATTAGTGAATAGGGAAACTCAGGTCAGACAAACGGGGGTCATACACGGAGAGGACGGCGCAGTACAGAAGGGGCGAGTAGAGAATAGTCAGAACAAAAGCCAGGAGTCATACACGAGATAGCAACGCAGTACAGGAGGGGCAGCAGAACTCGTAACGGGAACAGAACCAAGTCAAAACCAAGCAAGCATAGAGAATCACAAGCACAAAGCACAGGGTCACACACACTCGGCCAAGAGTCAAAGTATAAGCGACAAGGAATGGCCCCACAATGAGGCTATAAGAAGCCTCCCAGAATCCCAGAGTGAGGCCATCCAAATTAACCCTTAACCTACCTTTTCCCACAAACTCAGCAAACCATGACAGTACCCCCCTTTCAACGGGGGGCCTCCGGACCCCCAGGCTTATCAGGATGCCGGGCATGGAATGCACGAACCAAACGATTAGCGTGAACCGATGTGGCTGGCACCCAAGACCGATCCTCCGGACCATACCCCTTCCAATGTACCAGATACTGCAAAGATCCCTGAACCCGCCTGGAGTCCACAATGTGTTGTACTTCGAACTCCATATGCCCATCAACCATAACGGGCAAAGGAACGGCATCTGTATCTTCCCTCACTGACTGTGATGAAACGGGCACACGGTCCGCCACACGGTAGCCCGGGGTATCACGGCTTGTGATCCCTCCGTGCCGTAAATGTGACGAAAACGCGCACACGACGGCTGCTGCCGTCCGACCCAGTAAACTGCAGGGATTTATAATTATCCCACTTCCACTTAGGAACTTGCAGCTCTCTGGCGCCCCCTTTACCCTCAGGTCAATCAGGGAACTGCACCTAGGATAATTAGTCGCCAGGCGGGTCACTTGGATGTGTGCTGGCTATTGGGCACGCTGCAGTGAGGGAATTATAATTACTCCGGGCCGCAGCCAGGCAATACACTTATAAAACCCGCTCCATCACTGCCAACGCCACCCAATAGGTTAACACTTTACACCCCTTCCTTTTAGCTGCCACCAGCTACGATTTACTTAATGAACAATTTATCAAGAGGGTCCGTAGCAACCCCAAAACAGTAGCGTAGTACTTCAGGCACGTGCAAATTCGTTTATAGAGCAGGAGAAACAAACTAATAATTTTATAGGTTTATTCCTTAAAAAAAAAACAGGCAGTGCTTATAGTTTAAAAAGATGTAACAAGCTGAGACAGTTATCGTTATGTACAATGCAGTTAGAAATAAACGGGATTAAAAGTGAAAAAAACTTACATGGTAGTTACATAGGTATAGGATAGACAGGCTGGGGGATGAGCCACACGTCATAGTTCATTTGCAGATCTCTTAGTCAAGTCGTCACAGCAAGGAATGAACAAGGAGGGGCTCACCGCAAGACTTATACCTGTGGGCTGCTGACCTCACAAAAGGGGATGGTTTTTCTGGCCACCTCCCAGGGATAGAAGTTCTAGTTTTAGTTCTGGAAGATTATCAGGAGCATACTTCATCCTGAGAACCTCGCAGAAGAATGGCAGACCTATCAATGATCTTACTTTAAAATGACGGTTCAAATGAGCCCAAACTTGGGTGAGATAGTTCATGGGGCATCCGAGAATTCCATTTCTCGCGTTCTGTTGGAGTTACGGGTTCACCAGTACCACGGGAACGATGCCTGTCGGGCGCATGTTTCAAAACAGTAACTTTCGTGTTTCTAACGCAAATTCCCACTGTGTTATAACCCAAAAAGAATGAATTCTCAAAATGGCTGCTATGGGAGGAAAAGCACATGGGCAGACAATGCAGACCCCCTGCAGTGAGGCGGGAAACTCCAGCGCTGGCAGCTCAGATTACACTGAGCCTGAGCTGGGAGGGGAAGGGAAGCGCAGCTATACACAGGCTGCTAAATGTAGTAGATGTCATCACACTGACCTCATGGGTTTAAGTAAGGACCTATGAAATACATTATGGAGTTTCAAAGAGGGAGGGAGGCGAAGGCGATAGGCTACTGGGTTCACCACCTCGATGACTTCGTAAGGGCCAATAAATTTAGGCCCTAGTTTAGCGGAAGGTATTCGGAGACTTATGTTCCGTGTGGAAAGCCAAACCTTATCTCCACATCGCAAAATCTGAACCGAGTCCCTTTTTTTATCCGCAAAATGTTTATACTTTTCCTGAGCCCTGGAAATATTTTGTCGAACTTTCGACCAGAGATTCCAGAGACGACTGATCCCGTCCTCAGCCGCCGGGCAACCAGAATCAATACGCGAGAACTCGCCAAAATGAGGATTTATCCCATAATTAATAAAAAATGGTGACCTACCGGTAGACTGGTTTACCCGGTTGTTGAAGGCGAACTCTGCTAATGGTACGGCCTCAGACCAGTCGCTTTGCAGAGTAGAAGTCAGGCACCGAAGAATTTGTTCAAGCGACTGGTTGGTGCGTTCAGTTTGCCCGTTGGTCTCTGTGTGGTACGCTGAGGAAAAAGACAACGATATCCCCAACTTTTTGCAAAAAGCCCGCCAAAACTTAGACACAAATTGCGTCCCTCTATCTGACACAATATTAGTAGGCACCCAGTGTAAACATATCACCTGAGAAAGGAAATGTCTGGAGAGAGTCTCTGCTGACGGTAAACTTGCCATGGGTACAAAATGTGCTAGTTTAGAAAATCTGTCCACAATTACCCAGATTACAGTATTTCCACGGGAGGATGGCAGATTGGTAATGAAGTCCATGGACAAATGAGTCCACGGTCTTCCCGGAATTGGTAAAGGCGCCAATTCCCCGGCCGGCCGGCAATGAGAGCTCTTAGAAAGGGCACATATCCCACATGCAGCAACATGCATCTTAATATCTGAAGTCTTTAAAGGCCACCAAAAAAGTCTTACCACTGCTTCTCGCGTGGCCGCTATACCAGGGTGGGCACTCAATTTCGAATCATGGAACTCCCACAGGAGTTTAGTGCGCAAATGCTGAGGCACGAACAACTTATTTTCATGTTTGGACATTGGCGCTAAAGATTGTGCCTCCACAATCTCCCGCTCCAATTCCGACGACACTTCGGCAATAACAACACTAGGTTGAAGAATGGGGGACGGTGGATCGGGGGCGGACAATGGCTCAAAACTACGTGACAGAGCGTCAGCCTTGACATTTTTAGATCCTGGTCGAAAAGTAATAGAAAACTGAAATATGGAAAAAAAAAGTGACCAACGGGCTTGCCTGGGGGTCAGTCTTTTAGCAGTTTTAATGTATTCTAGATTTTTATGGTCCGTGATAACCGTAACAGGGTGAGCCGCCCCCTTCAAAAAGTGTCTCCATTCTTCGAACGCCAATTTGATAGCCAATAGCTCCCTATTGCCTACGTCATAATTTTTTTCAGCGGGAGAAAATTTTTTAGAAAAATAGGCACAAGGCCTGAGATTTGTCAGAGAAGCTGGCCCCTGAGATAACACTGCTCCCACCCCCACCTCAGAAGCATCAACCTCGACCACAAACGGTTTGGAAGGGTCAGGTTGAACCAGGATAGGAGCAGATGTAAAACAGTTTTTTAGCGTTAGAAAAGACTGTTTGGCTAACGGGGACCAGTTCTTGAGATCTGCCCCTTTACGAGTGAGATCAGTAAGGGGTTTAGTTACCTGTGAGAAACCTTTAATAAACTTGCGATAATAATTCGCAAATCCCAAGAAGCGCTGAAGTCCCTTAAGGTCTCGAGGTTGGACCCATTCCACAACAGCCTGCACCTTCTTGGGATCCATGCGAAACCCCTGATGTGAGATTATCAGCCCTAAAAACGACAACTCTTGAACAAAAAATGAACATTTTTCGAGCTTGACGAACAATTGATTTTCTCTGAGCCTTTGGAGTACAGTCTTTACATGTAACAAATGAGAATGTTTGTCAGCAGAATATATGAGAATATCATCTAGGTACACAACTACAAAGCGGCCAATGAGGTCCGAGAACACAACATTAATAAAATTTTGAAAAACTGCAGGTGCGTTGGTGAGACCAAATGGCATTACCAAGTTCTCAAATAACCCTTCAGAGGTGAGGAAAGCCGTCTTCCATTCATCCCCCTCCCGTATCCTGATTAAATTATAAGCCCCCCTAAGGTCAAGTTTTGAAAACCACATGGCCCCAGAAAGCTGATTACAGAGATCCGGAATCAACGGCAGTGGATATGTATTCCTGACCGTGATTTTATTTAGTTCTCGAAAGTCGAGGCAGGGGCGTAGGCCGCCATCTTTTTTCTTAACAAAGAAAAACCCCGCTGCTACCGGGGAAACTGAAGGTCTTATGTGTCCCTTGCGGAGACTCTCAGCAATATATTGTTTCATAGCTAGGGCTCGGGACCTGATAGGTTAAACAAACGAGCTTTGGGCAATTTGGCTCCAGGAATTAGGTCGATGGCACAGTCAAATGGCCTATGAGGGGGTAACGCCTCAGCCTCACTTTCTGAAAAAACGTCCTCAGTAGTATAGGAGGGGTACCTTTCGTCAAACTCAATCTGACAGGTCGTCACGCCCCCTATCATTTAATCCGTCTCCCTGTGATTTGATCTGTCTGGGAAATCAGGACTGCTGAATCTGGGAAGTTCTATCAAAGTGATTCATGAATTTATTCGTCTCTATTTATATTTTATCCATCTCCTTGTGGATTTGATCAGTCTGTGGTGTGGGGGAAAGGTGTATCAAGGCGAATCTTGATTTTATAAGGCTCTTTTTTGTGGGGGCTCTTTTAAGTCCACTAGTAAATGTATGTAAAGGGATTTTCTAGCAGGGCATTAAATCTGAGTGTGTGCTTCACTCGCTGTAAAGATATATCTTAGTAGTCTATGTACAGACTAAAAGGAGTTTATTCTACAGTATTATCCAGTATATAAGTTTTTCCCCATAGAGAATTAAAGATAGGAGCCGTATCTTTTTAGCAGGAGTGCACCAGTGCTGTGTTGTGACATGTCCTGTAAAGTACAATTGAGAGAAGCTCGCATCTTAACAGGCTATTTAGATATGGTAATTCACTTGCTAGAAATTACGCATAGTAATTAGCCCTGTATTGTGTATAGCACGGCATACTCAGCTTAGCCTGACATGTCCGGGCATGCCCGGACAAGTCCCTTAAATGCTCATATTATGAAATGGTCACATTATGAAATGGTCACGGGCATATTATGTATATGGCCGTGTTACAATATTACACACGCGAATGTTTTATTCGCATTTTTAAAAAAGCAATGACGCTGTATTGTAAAACAGGGTTACAAGATTTTATTGTAATAAATAAATACATCTCAAAGACATTTCAAGCATTGAACTAATTGTGACACCAAAATGGCTCTACAAATGGCGATACAGCGCGTTATGGTGTTCTCTCTAGACAGGCGCAAGTTTGGCTGCCAGGACAAGTCCCTTAAATGCTCATATTATGAAATGGTCACATTATGAAATGGTGATATTATGCATATGGCCGTGTTACAATATTACACACGCAAATGTTTTATTCGTATTTTAAAAAAGCAATGACGCGGTATTGTAAAACAGGGTTACAAGATTTTATTACATTAAATAAATACATCTCAGAGACATTTCAAGCATTGAACTAATTGTGACACCAAAATGGCGATACAAATGGCGATACAGCCCGGTTATGGTGTTCTCTCTAGACATGCGCAAGTTTGATGAATATGCCAACAGATGTAGTGCGGTGTTTTTTAAATTTGATTTTCTCTCAGCAATAAAATTTCTCACAATTGTATCATTACGCGGTTTTTCAGCAGAAAACTTTGCCAATATCTTACTGAACGGCATGTTCCGAGCTAAAAAATGTAAAAAGTACACGCAGTAGTGACCGCAGACAGTGCTATACGTGTCTTGGATTTGGCTGCCTTGATAATAATAAGTCCCACAATTCTTGTTCAAGAAAGTCACAAAGGCGATTTTGAACAGAATTCAACAAAAACCAGGTACAAACTTTTTAGCATAACGGTGTTTCTGACTCTCAGCTGCTATTTTAAGCAGTTACCATGCCGATATTGTAGCGAATCAAGGTGTATTAAATTGAATACTAACACGATTCCAGCAACTTGATGACAAATTCAGAGCAAATTCGTTATTTCGGGACGTGTACCGGCCTATTTTGGCACATTCCCACTCCTACGCAGCGTTTTTGACCACCATTCAACAAAAATCGGGTACAAACTTTTCAGCACAGCTGTGTTTCTGACTCTCAGCTGATATTTTAAACGGTTACCATACGAATATTGTAGCGAATCAGGCTGTATTAAATTGATTACTAACACGATTCCAGCAACTTGATGACAAATTCAGAGCAAATTTGTTATTTCGGGACAGGTCCCGGCCTATTTTGGCACATGCTCCACTTTACTCTGATTCAGCGCGATATATTCAACGCGATATTTGTAAAGCTAGGTTATTTTAAAGATTCCAGCAACTTGATGGCAATTTCAGAGCAAATTCGTTATTTCGGGACGCCTGTACTGGCCTATTTTGGTACATGCCCACTCCTACGCAGCGATTTTGACCACCATGCATCAAAAATCGGGTACAAACTTTTTAGCATAGCGGTGTTTCTGACTCTCATCGCGATATTTGTAAAGCTAGGTTATTTTAAAGATTCCAGCAACTTGATGGCAATTTCACAGCAAATTCGTTATTTCGGGACGCTTGTACTGGCCTATTTCGGTACATGCCCATGCCTACGCAGCGATTTTGACCACCATGCATCAAAAATCGGGTACAAACTTTTTAGCATAGCGGTGTTTCTGACTCTCAGCTGGTATTTTAATAGTTACCATACGAATATTGTAGCGAATCAAGATGTATTAAATTGATTACTAACACGATTCCGGCAACTTGATGACAAATTCACAACAAATTTGTTATTTTGGGAGAGGCCTAGGCCTATTTTTTAACGATGCTAACCCCCTCAGATATGAAAGACAGGCAGCGCTTTTTCAAGAAAACTGTCACCGTGGTGCTTTTCTCTAGCCCTCATCAGTGTATCCGCTAGGATACCCGGAGCCCTCCAGCTCATCCCTATAGTGTAGTTTAATGTAGGGAGCAAACAGATCATCGCTGGTGTTTGGAAAATACCATATTTCATAGATGGTGGTGATCCGCTGAATCATTTTTAAACATTTCACGCCACTCATGCACCCACAGCACACTTACGGTGCACCCGCACCGCTGCAGCTAGCGCTTTTTAGCTAAAAAGGCATGATATAACTGCCCGCAGGTGATGTTTGTGACCTTATTTGCAACATTTTCATTATAGCACGACGGACAGCCGTGGAAAAAACAACCCTGAAATTCAAAAACTATGTGCTGGCCGTTAACATACGCATAGACGTCTAGAAAATATTGAGCGAGTTGCTTCACAAACCCTCTCAAGGCATGCTGAATGTCAATGTTCTCGGTATGCGCTACATACATGACCCACTGTATAGCCTGGGATGAGTAGCGTTCTTGCTGTACAGGCCTATTTTTAAAGATGCTATGCCCCCTCAGATATAAAAGACAGGCATGTTGGGACGTGTCATGGCCTATTTTGGCACATGCCCACTCCTATGCATCGATATTGAGCACCGTTCAACAAAAATCAGGTACAAACTTTTTAGCATAGCTATGTTTCTGACTCTCATGCCACGCCAGAAAGGCCTATTTTGGCACAGGCCCACGCCTATGCAACGATTTTGACCAGCATTCAACAAAAAATTGGGTGCAAACTTTTTAGCATACCTGTGTTTCTGACTCCCATGCCGTACCAGAAAGACCTATTTTGGCACAGGCCCACACCTATGCAACGATTTTGACCAGCATTCAACAAAAAATTTGGTACAAACTTTTTAACATACCTGTGTTTTGGACTCTCATGCCATACCAAAAGCACCCGGTGCCATGTACTCTAGCCATAATATTTCACATCGGGTATGGGACCTACATAGCTTTGTTTTCTCGGGTATTAAAAACTGAAAATCCCGAGGCCTGAGGTAATTTAGTGAGCTTCATGGGGATAAAATTTAGCGAGTCTATGAACCTTATAGACAAATCGGGTATCGTCACACACAAGACCACAACACCTCGGGCTAACACATTTACCGGTAGTTTTCAAAAACCACTGCCTTAACAGTAAAGTAAGAATCGTGGCGACCTGCATTGTGGGCTATAAATGTATACCCTGAAAATTTACCGCTGGTAAAGAACAGTAAAAAGTCGTGCGTACAACTATCATCCTCAAACTCCCAGCGCTATCACAAACACTATTACCTACAGAGGCGGCCCCGCGAGAATTTCTGTATGTGTGTATCAAGATGCTCCCTGCTTTGACCGATTGTTTGCTCGTGAATGCTGCCATTTCCAGGGTCATCATAGTTGTGTAAATGCGCTGGGAGCTCGTGTATCGCCCCTAGGGTGTAATGCGTGAGCATTTTAATTATTTTTCAATTCATAATCATACGTTCTCAGGCAGACAGGTTTATTTCACAGAAGTTGACTGTACAGTTGCATAATTTTTGTTTAAAATCATACATTTGCATAATTTTGTTTAAAATCGCACAGTTCTGCGATAATGTCGGGTGTTGGACACGCACTTATCAGTCTTTCATACGTGTCGCAGAAAGATTTTAGTCTGTTCTGCGCGAGTTTTTGTTATGCACGTACTGTGCAGACATGTCAAGAAACATTTTGGCGTGTTCAGCAGTCCATACGGGTATTGGTGTGTAAGGTGATCGACCATCATCCTTCTGCTTCTTACTTACACGACGGCGCGATACCGCGCGTTTCTTTGGCGCTAATGCACCAGCTGAATTGGCAGCTGCTGCTTCCGCGTTGCTATTTGCAGATTCTGTAGCTTGACACGGACGTATATTCTTAAGCCTACTACTCTCAGTATTCCCGGGGTGGGCAGTTGGCGCGTCGCTTTCTCCACGATCTGCGACACACCTGAGTGAAAGAGGTTCCGTTCTCACCTCCGCTCTGTTCTCAAATCCATAATTGCGCTGTTGCAAAACTCGCGAATGACGCTCCTCCGTAACTAAAGAAAAGATACGTGGTGTAGTTAACCGCTAAGCGGGCGAGATATAGGAAAAGCTACATGCTCCACTTTACTCTGATTCAACGCGATATTTGTAAAGCTACCAGCACCGATTATCGGTGAAGCCGATGCATGATTGTTTGTATAAGTACACTATAGAGTGGCCTAGGCATATATACTTACAAGTATCCCCCGGGTGCTGGTCTACAGAGAATGCTGAATTAACAGACATCTCGCTGCTGGAGCGCCGCCGTATGGGGCTGTTTTCTCCCTCAAACTGCAACCTCACGGGCGATACTTTAGCAGCTGTAAATAAAATATAACATACATGAATGCGCAAAACACTCACAAAGCTAACTTGACACACGTAAATAAAATATATCTACTAGTTACCGCAGAAATTTTTAGCTGCATGTATAAGTACACTATAGAGCTGCGTAGACATATATGCTTACAAGTATGAGACGTGTAGTGTAGTTCAGAGATTGTGAACTAAACGGTGTGGAGTTGCTCGGTCGTTGTCGTATGGGACTGTTTTCTTTTTCAAGCTGCAGCCTCCTGCACGCTAGTTTAACAGCTGTAAATAAAATATAACTATTAGTCGCCTCAGAAATGATATCTACATGGCCCACACGCACAAAGCTAAATTCGCAAAGCTACCGTAACGCGTGTAAATAAAATATATCCACTAGTTATTGGTGGGGTCGTAGGGTACAGAGGATACAAACACATATCACCCGTGTTTCAAGGACCCGCTACCTTTTCTATTCCAGCGCCGTGTGCTTAGCGAATCACCCCATCTTTTAGGAGCGTAGGGTATCGCGCGAGTTAGAGGATTATAGTCCGGTTCTACGAACTCGACATCTGAATCCTGAGGACCCTCCACGATCTCAACATCGGAATCGCGATGCACGAGGCGGCTCAGCCGCCACAGTGTTTTCAACCGCCCAGTCCGCTTGGAGGCGAAGTGTATCTGTATGAGAAAATGTATTTAATTACCCGTCTAGATACATAGGTTTAAAACATCTGATATAGCTATAGGTTTCTTGCCTGTGACAGACTGGTGAGAGCTTGAGGCTCGTCGCCCGCAAGCAGAGTTGCCATCCTCTAACAGGCTGGCCTGCACTGCTACAACTTATCAACGCAGTGTATATAACTACAGGTTTATATTATTAAAACTTCTGCACTGCTACAACTTATCAACGCAGTGTATATAACTACAGGTTTATATTATTAAAACATGTCTAGCTAACGACCCTGTCAGCTAAAATAAAATTAACTGTATGGATTTTAGCGGCAGTCTATATTAATTATTAATATTAATAGTAGACGTTATAAATTTACAGCTACAGGGTAATGATGGTGGGGGGGTTCGGGCGTGAAATATTGCTTCTCTAATATTGTTTCAACGCGGTTAGCCGCCGTGATCCCTCTGTAAAACATAAATGAGATGTTTTTTTCTGCCCCTAGCGTGGGGGCATTGACAGAGGGCGGGTTCTCTCTGCTAGTCCTAATAAATACAAGCCGGTCACAATCAATACACCACGCACTTGTAAGGGTTCGCACCTCACAGGACACACGGCAGATCTGAACAGGCCTAAAGTGAGTATTTTTATGTCTCGTGAATATCCGCGTTTGTTTCAATTATATTTAAGTTTGTGTAGTATTTGCATGAACAGGTTAGCCGTGTTTTCATACTTGATCTTTATTTGCTTTAATTCAATAGCGGACCCTTTTTATTCAAGATGGAGTGCAGATATTCTCGCGGTCAATATTCTGCTTTGCTTTCACCAGAACAATCGGGTAAGTTTTACACCGTATATAGTGTACGACGTATTGTCTCAGGCTGTCTGAGTCTGCGCTTTGTATATATAAATGATATATTTCATTCTTTCTTATTTAAGAAGAGGGAGTCCATTCAGGCTACTCCTATGAGAACCGGTTCATTACGCCGAACCTGTTAGAGGATGGCAACTCTGCTAGCGGGCGACGAGCCTCAAGCTCTCACCAGTCTGTCACAGGCAAGAAACCTATAGCTATATCAGATGTTTTAAACCTATGTATCTAGACGGGTAATTAAATACATTTTCTCATACAGATACACTTCGCCTCCAAGCGGACTGGGCGGTTGAAAACACTGTGGCGGCTGAGCCGCCTCGTGCATCGCGATTCCGATGTTGAGATCGTGGAGGGTCCTCAGGATTCAGATGTCGAGTTCGTAGAACCGGACTATAATCCTCTAACTCGCGCGATACCCTACGCTCCTAAAAGATGGGGTGATTCGCTAAGCACACGGCGCTGGAATAGAAAAGGTAGCGGGTCCTTGAAACACGGGTGATATGTGTTTGTATCCTCTGTACCCTACGACCCTCCACGATAACTAGTGGATATATTTTATTTACACGCGTTACGGTAGCTTTGCGAATTTAGCTTTGTGCGTGTGGGCCGTGTAGATATCATTTCTGAGGCGACTAATAGTTATATTTTATTTACAGCTGTTAAACTAGCGTGCAGCAGGCTGCAGCTTGAAAAAGAAAACAGCCCCATACGACAACGACCGAGCAACTCCACACCGTTTAATTCACCAATCTCTGAACTACACTACACGTCTCATACTTGTAAGCATATATGTCTACGCAGCTCTATAGTGTACTTATACATGCAGCTAAAAATTTCTGCGGTAACTAGTAGATATATTTTATTTACGTGTGTCAAGTTAGCTTTGTGAGTGTTTTGCGCATTCATGTATGTTATATTTTATTTACAACTGCTAAAGTATCGCCCGTGAGGTTGCAGTTTGAGGGAGAAAACTGTTATGATCTGCTACAAGCACTAAGGAAAGATGGGAATTCTGTCCCTACAATAGAACTAAGCTGAATCCCTACGATGTAACGGGGAACCGGATCCTGCGACCAGACCCGCTAAAGTCCTCAGCTAGTCTGAACGAAGACCTATAGTTGCGAGGGAGGAATCCCTACAAGAACTAGGGACTGGGAGAAAAGGTGGACACCTCCTAACAGAAATTGTAGCAGGGAAAAATAAAACAGAAAACAAATTACTTAGAGATCCTAAGATCAAGCAAAACTGACTGAGTAAGGCACCTAAGCACCCGGCTAGCTTAAGAGTAGGTAATACAATGAAGTCCAGCAAAGCCAGAAGGGCGGAGCCAGACTAAATAGGGAAAAAAGGTCATGTGACCAGCAAACTGAAACAAAACCTAACAAGAGGGTTCTAACAAAAACAGCGAGATGTCTGTTAATTCAGCATTCTCTGTAGACCAGCACCCGGGGATACTTGTAAGTATATATGTCTAGGCCGCTCTATAGTGTACTTATACAAACAATCATGCATCGGCTTCACCGATAATCGGTGCTGGTAGCTTTACAAATATCGCGTTGAATCAGAGTACAGTGGGGCCTGTAGCTTTTCCTATATCTCGCCCGCTTAGCGGTTAACTACACCACGTATCTTTTCTTTAGTTACGGAGGAGCGTCATTCGCGAGTTTTGCAACAGCGCAATTATGGATTTGAGAACAGAGCGGAGGTGAGAACGGAACCTCTTTCACTCAGGTGTGTCGCAGATCGTGGAGAAAGCGACGCGCCAACTGCCCACCCGGGAATACTGAGAGTAGTAGGCTTAAGAATATACGTCTGTGTCAAGCTACAGAATCTGCAAATAGCAACGTGGAAGCAGCAGCTGCCAATTCAGCCGGTGCATTACCGTCAAAGAAACGCGCGGTATCGCGCCGTCGTGTAAGTAAGAAGCAGAAGGATGATGGTCGATCACCTTACACACCAACACCCGTATGAACTGCTGAACACGCCAAAATGTTTCTTGACATGTCTGCACAGTACGTGCATAACAAAAACTCGTGCAGAACAGACTAAAATCTTTCTGCGACACGTATGAAAGACTGATAAGTGCGTGTCCAACACCCGACATTATCGCAGAACTGTGCGATTTTAAACAAAATTATGCAAATGTATGATTTTAAACAAAAATTATGCAACTGTACAGTCAACTTCTGTGAAATAAACCTGTCTGCCTGAGAACGTATGATTATGAATTGAAAAATAATTAAAATGCTCACGCATTACACCCTAGGGGCCGATACACGAGCTCCCAGCGCATTTACACAACTATGATGACCCTGGAAATGGCAGCATTCACGAGCAAACAATCGGTCAAAGCAGGGAGCATCTTGATACACACATACAGAAATTCTCGCGGGCCGCCTCTGTAGGTAATAGTGTTTGTGATAGCGCTGGGAGTTTGAGGATGATAGTTGTACGCACGACTTTTTACTGTTCTTTACCAGCGGTAAATTTTCAGGGTATACATTTATAGCCCGCAATGCAGGTCGCCACGATTCTTACTTTACTATTAAGGCAGTGGTTTTTGAAAACTACCGGTAAATGTGTTAGCCCGAGGTGTTGTGGTCTTGTGTGTGACGATACCCGATTTGTCTATAAGGTTCATAGACTCGCTAAATTTTATCCCCATGAAGCTCACTAAATTACCTCAGGCCTCGGGATTTTCAGTTTTTAATACCCGAGAAAACAAAGCTATGTAGGTCCCATACCCGATGTGAAATATTATGGGCTAGAGTACATGGCACCGGGTGCTTCTGGTATGGCATGAGAGTCCAAAACACAGGTATGTTAAAAAGTTTGTACCAAATTTTTTGTTGAATGCTGGTCAAAATCGTTGCATAGGTGTGGGCCTGTGCCAAAATAGGTCTTTCTGGTACGGCATGGGAGTCAGAAACACAGGTATGCTAAAAAGTTTGCACCCAATTTTTTGTTGAATGCTGGTCAAAATCGTTGCATAGGCGTGGGCCTGTGCCAAAATAGGCCTTTCTGGCATGGCATGAGAGTCAGAAACATAGCTATGCTAAAAAGTTTGTACCTGATTTTTGTTGAACGGTGTTCAATATCGATGCATAGGAGTGGGCATGTGCCAAAATAGGCCGGGACACGTCCCAACATGCCTGTCTTTTATATCTGAGGGGCATAGCATCTTTAAAAATAGGCCTGTGCAGCAAGAACGCTACTCATCCCAGGCTATACAGTGGGTCATGTATGTAGCGCATACCGAGAACATTGACATTCAGCATGCCTTGAGAGGGTTTGTGAAGCAACTCGCTCAATATTTTCTAGACGTCTATGCGTATGTTAACGGCCAGCACATAGTTTTTGAATTTCAGGGTTGTTTTTTCCACGGCTGTCCGTCGTGCTATAATGAAAATGTTGCAAATAAGGTCACAAACATCACCTGCGGGCAGTTATATCATGCCTTTTTAGCTAAAAAGCGCTAGCTGCAGCGGTGCGGGTACACCGTAAGTGTGCTGTGGGTGCATGAGTGGCGTGAAATGTTTAAAAATGATTCAGCGGATCACCACCATCTATGAAATATGTATTTTCCAAACACCAGCGATGATCTGTTTGCTCCCTACATTAAACTACACTATAGGGATGAGCTGGAGGGCTCCGGGTATCCTAGCGGATACACTGATGAGGGCTAGAGAAAAGCACCACGGTGACAGTTTTCTTGAAAAAGCGCTGCCTGTCTTTCATATCTGAGGGGGTTAGCATCGTTAAAAAATAGGCCTAGGCCTCTCCCAAAATAACGAATTTGTTGTGAATTTGTCATCAAGTTGCCGGAATCGTGTTAGTAATCAATTTAATACATCTTGATTCGCTACAATATTCGTATGGTAACTATTAAAATACCAGCTGAGAGTCAGAAACACCGCTATGCTAAAAAGTTTGTACCCGATTTTTGATGCATGGTGGTCAAAATCGCTGCGTAGGCGTGGGCATGTACCGAAATAGGCCAGTACAAGCGTCCCGAAATAACGAATTTGCTGTGAAATTGCCATCAAGTTGCTGGAATCTTTAAAATAACCTAGCTTTACAAATATCGCGATGAGAGTCAGAAACACCGCTATGCTAAAAAGTTTGTACCCGATTTTTGATGCATGGTGGTCAAAATCGCTGCGTAGGAGTGGGCATGTACCAAAATAGGCCAGTACAGGCGTCCCGAAATAACGAATTTGCTCTGAAATTGCCATCAAGTTGCTGGAATCTTTAAAATAACCTAGCTTTACAAATATCGCGTTGAATATATCGCGCTGAATCAGAGTAAAGTGGAGCATGTGCCAAAATAGGCCGGGACCCGTCCCGAAATAACGAATTTGCTCTGAATTTGTCATCAAGTTGCTGGAATCGTGTTAGTAATCAATTTAATACAGCCTGATTCGCTACAATATTCGTATGGTAACCGTTTAAAATATCAGCTGAGAGTCAGAAACACAGCTGTGCTAAAAAGTTTGTACCCGATTTTTGTTAAATGGTGGTCAAAAACGCTGCGTAGGAGTGGGAATGTGCCAAAATAGGCCGGTACACGTCCCGAAATAACGAATTTGCTCTGAATTTGTCATCAAGTTGCTGGAATCGTGTTAGTATTCAATTTAATACACCTTGATTCGCTACAATATCGGCATGGTAACTGCTTAAAATAGCAGCTGAGAGTCAGAAACACCGTTATGCTAAAAAGTTTGTACCTGGTTTTTGTTGAATTCTGTTCAAAATCGCCTTTGTGACTTTCCTGAACAAGAATTGTGGGACTTATTATTATCACGGCAGCCAAATCCAAGACACGTATAGCACTGTCTGCGGTCACTACTGCGTGTACTTTTTACATTATTTAGCTCGGAACATGCCGTTCAGTAAGATATTGGCGAAGTTTTCTGCTGATAAACCGCGTAATGATACAATTGTGAAGAAATTTTATTGCTGAGAGAAAATCAAATTTAAAAAATACCGCACTACATCTGTTGGCATATTCACCAAACTTGCGCATGTCTAGAGAGAACACCATAACCGGGCTGTATCGCCATTTGTATCGCCATTTTGGTGTCACAATTAGTTCAATGCTTGAAATGTCTCTGAGATGTATTTATTTAATGCAATAAAATCTTGTAACCCTGTTTTACAATACCACGTCATTGCTTTTTTAAAATACGAATAAAACATTTGCGTGTGTAATATTGTAACACGGCCATATACATAATATCACCATTTCATAATGTGACCATTTCATAATATGAGCATTTAAGGGACTTGTCCTGGCAGCCAAACTTGCGCCTGTCTAGAGAGAACACCATAACCGCGCTGTATCGCCATTTGTAGAGCCATTTTGGTGTCACAATTAGTTCAATGCTTGAAATGTCTTTGAGATGTATTTATTTATTACAATAAAATCTTGTAACCCTGTTTTACAATACAGCGTCATTGCTTTTTTAAAAATACGAATAAAACATTCGCGTGTGTAATATTGTAACACGGCCATATACATAATATGCCCGTGACCATTTCATAATGTGACCATTTCATAATATGAGCATTTAAGCGACTTGTCCGGGCATGCCCGGACATGTCAGGCTAAGCTGAGTATGCCGTGCTATACACAATACAGGGCTAATTACTATGCGTAATTTCTAGCAAGTGAATTACCATATCTAAATAGCCTGTTAAGATGCGAGCTTCTCTCAATTGTACTTTACAGGACATGTCACAACACAGCACTGGTGCACTCCTGCTAAAAAGATACGGCTCCTATCTTTAATTCTCTATGGGGAAAAACTTATATACTGGATAATACTGTAGAATAAACTCCTTTTAGTCTGTACATAGACTACTAAGATATATCTTTACAGCGAGTGAAGCACACACTCAGATTTAATGCCCTGCTAGAAAATCCCTTTACATACATTTACTGGTGGACTTAAAAGAGCCCCCACAAAAAAGAGCCTTATAAAATCAAGATTCGCCTTGATACACCTTTCCCCCACACCACAGACTGATAAAATCCACAAGGAGATGGATAAAATATAAATAGAGACGAATAAATTCATGAATCACTTTGATAGAACTTCCCAGATTCAGCAGTCCTGATTTCCCAGACAGATCAAATCACAGGGAGACGGATTAAATGATAGGGGGCGTGACGACCTGTCAGATTGAGTTTGACGAAAGGTACCCCTCCTACACTACTGTCCTCAAAGTCTTTCAGGTACTCCGGAATACCTTCCAGACTGATAGAAGACACAGAAACAGGTTTTGCAATTTTCACACAAAAAACAGCTTTATGGTAACAGTCGACACATTTGAACCCCCACTTGATAATCTCCCCCAATTCCCGGTCAATCACTGGATTGTGGCGTAGAAGCCATGGCATGCCCAAAACCAACCTGATGGGCAACTTGTCCATAAAAAAACACTCAATCTCCTCCATGTGGGAAGAACCAACTTTCTACATAAATTTTTCAGAAACTGAAAGAATCCCCGTTCGGGTCAGAGGAGAAGAGTCAATGGCCACGACTTTTAGTGGGGTATGAAGCCTGACTGTCCCTATCAGGTGCTGGGAAACGACATCAGAGCTGACCAAGTTGAGTGATGAACCACTGTCCACCAGTGCTGTGGAGAAAAAACGATACTTGTCTACCAACAGTTCAACCTTTAGCAAAACCTTAGGGCATGAGGAAGAGAGTACCTGAAGGTCTGGGCAGCCTCCTCGATTACTACCCAGACCTAGTCGTTTCCCGCCACCTTGGAGGATGACGGACACGAGGGACAATCTTTTATCCAATGACCGGACTCTCCACAATAAAAACAGAGCTGTTTCTCATGGCGGCGTTTCCTCTCCTTTTCTTTGACCGAAGTAGCGCCAATCTCCATGGGTTCGGGAGCGACACCAGTCTCTTTGCTACCGGAGAATAGGGATGCCTCGGACTGCATGACACCCCTAGCCCGTAGCCTGCGGTCCATAAGTACGGCCTGGGTAATGGAGTCCTCCAACGTGTCAGGTGGAGGGTGAAGGGCCAGGGCATCTTGGAGGCGTTCAGATAAGCCTCTGCGGAATAAGCCCCGAAGGGCTGCATCATCCCATGAGATTTCTGCTGCCCAGCGCCGGAACTCTGCACAAAACCACTCAGCCGAGCGTTTACCCTGGCGCACATTCATCACCATGTCTTCAGCCATGCGAACCCTGTCGGGTTCATCATATATACGACCCAGCGCTTCAAAAAAGGCAATGACAGTCATCCTTTCAGGGGCAGAGGGAGACAGAGAAAAAGCCCACGCTTGTGGTGCGCCCCGAAGTAGAGAAATAACTACCCCCACTTTCTGGAATTCATCCCCGGAGGAACGAGACCTCAGAGAAAAAAAAAGCTTGCACCCCTCCTTAAAGGCCATGAATTCCTTTTTGTCCCCAGAGAAGAAGTCTGGCAGTTTAAATATGTAGCAGCAAAAAAAATGGGGATATAAAACTTAACATTTAATGAACTTAATGCTAAAAAGGGGACACACAAACAAATACCATCCTCCAAACAAATAGTGAGGATATATGATATAATAAGAGAGTTGAGTCCAATAAAGACAACAAGAAATAGGAGATATATAGTACGTCAGACAATATATAATATATAATTAGCTCTGCACCGCAAGAGCAAAATATGACTACCTAAATGCAAGTGTAGGCATCGCTTATTTGTAAGTCATGTGTCTGAGACTTAATCAAACGTATGTGAGACAACATCTATAAAAGGAATGATCTCACCCATTTGAATGGCGATGTTCGCTCTAAAATTCATCTCCTAATAAAGTATGCATATGGTCATTTTCAGATTAAACAAGGCCCTTTCCCAACGCGTTTCCTCCTTGCAGGATTCATCAGGGGATATGGCAGCTAGACACATCTATATCAAATGCATTGCTCTCATAGGGAGAAAAAAACATACAACTCCTCCTTATATCAATAGATAGGACACTCCCACCACCATTTAAACCAATTAGTGCAAAACAAAAAACGAACCACCAATAAAACGTGATGTGCATGGTTTAAAAATACATGCCTGTTTAATGAGGTCACAATCTTGCTGAAACGCACGCCACACTTTACATATAGCCTATAGCGATCTCACCATTTGCCAAATAGTGATCGCACGCCGTGTACTCATAGCGCATGCGCAGTTAGTCATTTCCGGTATTCCACTTCATTGGACTTCCGGTCTATTGATACCAACTCACATGCGTCCATTCAGCGATGTAAAAACACCGCGCGCATGCGTCATTCAAAATAGTGGCTTCCGGTGTGTAAAGTGAACCCATTTAAAGAGGCATTCCAGAACGCACAGTTATGCTACGTCCTATAATGGGACGTTAAATGAAATCGCAAATTGCGACGAAAACCAAACGCAAATATACGACTTATGTCATGGCACAACTAAAGCGTCATAATACAATAATATTGAGTCCTAGATGGCGCCATTAAATATTCTTGCAAACAGCCTCAATTATTGCGGCACAGCACAACAGAAGCGTCATAATGCAATTATATTGCGTCCCAGATGGTGCCATTAAATATTCTTGCAAACAGCATCTCATTTTGCGACTAAAATCGTGCCATTGCTTACTTCAAAACGATGTAATACCAAATTAATAAACAATTATTTAGTATGAATAACCTCTTTCAACGGAAGACACTTAGCGACATCATCTTAGTGACATTTAATAGTTTACCAAAATCTGATATTAGCATATAGAAATATAAGGAAGGACAAACAAGATCATTTTAACCCCTTCTATACTATTATTAATACAGACATGATATAAAAAATCTCCAAACTAAAAATAATGGAGATTAATCCTCTCGCACTAAGGGTAAATCCAAGAACATTTAAAGGAGCATCTACCAAAGGTGTCCCATGATACTCCAAACTAAAAAATAGATATGGAGAGAGGGAATACCATTCCCTATAAGGAATTTCATATATATATTAGAGCTTGGGCTGGCTTACCACACTATGGAATGATACCAAAATTATTACATTGCTATATTTGGAAAAAGTTGTAAAGGAACAAAATGGAATAGTCAAATATAGGAACCAGCATTCATAGATCATGATAAAAAACATTATTCATTGGAAAGGAAGAAAGGAAAAAGGGAAGCCTGACAGATCCCTGTCAAGTACCTATTTCCATCTGACCCTGCCTAACAGCGGAGGTTGGAGCCCTAAAGTCCTGCGCAAGTGGCCCCCCCGGTCCACGGCGGCTAACCCTAACTAAATCACCCTGCAAAACCCTATACTAGAGAAAGCAAGAATAGGAAAGTTGTTCATTTAAACCATATGGAGAGACAGTTTTTAGTCGAAAAATCCACTTTGTCTCTCGTTGTAATATTAAATTGTCCCAGTCACCACCACGAATCGGTCTGGGTACCTTATCAATACCCATGAATTTTATTGCATTAGGGTCTCCCCCATGTTTGAGGTTGATATGTCTGGCCACAGGTGTATCCATATTCCTCGCTATGTCTCTCATGTGCTCACCAATTCTCCTCCTAAACTCTCTGATGGTTTTTCCAACATAGATCATACCACATAGGCAAATTGCCCTGTAAATAACACCTTCACTCCTGCAGTTGATAAAAGAGGTAATCTCAAATCTTGTTGAGTTATCAGATGCAAAAAATTGTTTGCCAACTTCCACATTTTTACAGGCAATGCAACCACTACATTTAAAACACCCCACAACATTGGATTTTAGCCAGGTTGTTTTTTCGACATTTACAAAGTGACTCTTAACCAGTCTATCCTTTAAAGACCTTCCCTTACGAAAGGTAATTTGGGGATGACAGGGCAAGAGATCCCCAATGTCCTGGTCCATTTTCAGGATAGGCCAATGGTTTTTCAAGATCTGCCTTAGATCATCGGCCCCGTTATTAAATGTGGTAATAAATCTAAGACCCAAAAATTCATCTTCTTGTTTAGGGGATTGAGTCAGTAATTCCATCCTGTTTTTAATTTTGATGTCATTATAGGCTCCTTTTAACACACGATCAGGATAGCCTCTATCCAAAAATCTATGTCGTAGATCATTTGCTTGACGTTTAAAATTATTGTCATCTGAGCAATTTCTACGAATCCTCGTATATTGACCCTTAGGTATACCTTTCTTCTGGGCCAAAGGATGACTGCTCTCCCATCTCAGAAGAGAATTAGTGGCCGTAGGTTTTCTATGAATGCTGGTACTCAAGGTTCCATCATCATTCCTCTCAATCAGCACATCAAGGAATGGCAATTTAGATGGATTCCATTCATACGTGAAACTCAGACCAATGTCATTCACGTTTAGACTCCTGACAAATTCAGCAAAAGATTCTCCTGTACCTTTCCAAATGATAAAAACGTCGTCGATATATCTCAACCATAAAAGAGCCTTTTCAGCTCCGACGACACCATTTTCACCAAAAATCACTGTCTCTTCCCACCAGCCCAGGAGTAAATTAGCATACGAGGGGGCACAAGGGCTCCCCATCGCAGTACCCCTGAGCTGGTGGTAAAATTTGCGATCAAACACAAAAAAATTATGTGTTAATAGATAACGTAAACAATCGCAGACAAAGATGTTGTGTGCCTTAAACTGTGAACCTCTACTCTTTAGAAAGTATTCAGTTGCCTCTAGCCCTTTGTCGTGGGGAATGGATGAATAAAGTGCCTCAACATCGATACTGGCAAGAATAGTGTCAGGTTCCATAACAACCCCATCGATTTTACTCAATAAATCTGTCGTATCCCTCGTGTATGAGCAAAGGGCAAGGACAAATGGATTTAAAATCTTATCCAGATAAATGCCCAGATTTTTCGTGAGACTGCTCACACCTGACACAATTGGTCTACCCTTAAGGGGATCGACCCCCTTATGTACCTTAGGGAGACAGTAGAATGTGGCCAATGTAGGGAACTTTGGTATAATGAATTCACACTCATTTTTATCAATAACCCCTATTGAGAGGCCATTCAATGTGATTTGTCTTAACTCATTAGTGAATACCATGGTGGGGTCAGAAGAAAGAACACAATAACACTCTCTGTTGTTCAAGATGTTAAGGCACATTTTCTTATAATCTAAAGAGTTTAGTACCACTACATTACCACCTTTATCAGAACTTTTGATGGTAATGTCCTGATCTTTTTCCAGATCTTTAAGTGCCATCATTTCATGACGGGTCAAATTGTATTGGGTAAAAGAGGGAGATTCACCAAGTTTCTGTATGTCTTTAGAAACCAAATTCAAGAATATATCGATCGACGTAAGATCTGATTGGGGAGGTGGCATTTTTTTACTCTTACATTTAAGATCTGTAAAAGGACCTTTACCACTTATACTAGAGTCAGTGTCAGAAAGGTTATACAGGACTCTAATATCCTCCAGGAGGGAGTCCGAAACCCCTAATTCAAAAATGCCACCTCCCCAATCAGATCTTACGTCGATCGATATATTCTTGAATTTGGTTTCTAAAGACATACAGAAACTTGGTGAATCTCCCTCTTTTACCCAATACAATTTGACCCGTCATGAAATGATGGCACTTAAAGATCTGGAAAAAGATCAGGACATTACCATCAAAAGTTCTGATAAAGGTGGTAATGTAGTGGTACTAAACTCTTTAGATTATAAGAAAATGTGCCTTAACATCTTGAACAACAGAGAGTGTTATTGTGTTCTTTCTTCTGACCCCACCATGGTATTCACTAATGAGTTAAGACAAATCACATTGAATGGCCTCTCAATAGGGGTTATTGATAAAAATGAGTGTGAATTCATTATACCAAAGTTCCCTACATTGGCCACATTCTACTGTCTCCCTAAGGTACATAAGGGGGTCGATCCCCTTAAGGGTAGACCAATTGTGTCAGGTGTGAGCAGTCTCACGAAAAATCTGGGCATTTATCTGGATAAGATTTTAAATCCATTTGTCCTTGCCCTTTGCTCATACACGAGGGATACGACAGATTTATTGAGTAAAATCGATGGGGTTGTTATGGAACCTGACACTATTCTTGCCAGTATCGATGTTGAGGCACTTTATTCATCCATTCCCCACGACAAAGGGCTAGAGGCAACTGAATACTTTCTAAAGAGTAGAGGTTCACAGTTTAAGGCACACAACATCTTTGTCTGCGATTGTTTACGTTATCTATTAACACATAATTTTTTTGTGTTTGATCGCAAATTTTACCACCAGCTCAGGGTACTGCGATGGGGAGCCCTTGTGCCCCCTCGTATGCTAATTTACTCCTGGGCTGGTGGGAAGAGACAGTGATTTTTGGTGAAAATGGTGTCGTCGGAGCTGAAAAGGCTCTTTTATGGTTGAGATATATCGACGACGTTTTTATCATTTGGAAAGGTACAGGAGAATCTTTTGCTGAATTTGTCAGGAGTCTAAACGTGAATGACATTGGTCTGAGTTTCACGTATGAATGGAATCCATCTAAATTGCCATTCCTTGATGTGCTGATTGAGAGGAATGATGATGGAACCTTGAGTACCAGCATTCATAGAAAACCTACGGCCACTAATTCTCTTCTGAGATGGGAGAGCAGTCATCCTTTGGCCCAGAAGAAAGGTATACCTAAGGGTCAATATACGAGGATTCGTAGAAATTGCTCAGATGACAATAATTTTAAACGTCAAGCAAATGATCTACGACATAGATTTTTGGATAGAGGCTATCCTGATCGTGTGTTAAAAGGAGCCTATAATGACATCAAAATTAAAAACAGGATGGAATTACTGACTCAATCCCCTAAACAAGAAGATGAATTTTTGGGTCTTAGATTTATTACCACATTTAATAACGGGCCGATGATCTAAGGCAGATCTTGAAAAACCATTGGCCTATCCTGAAAATGGACCAGGACATTGGGGATCTCTTGCCCTGTCATCCCCAAATTACCTTTCGTAAGGGAAGGTCTTTAAAGGATAGACTGGTTAAGAGTCACTTTGTAAATGTCGAAAAAACAACCTGGCTAAAATCCAATGTTGTGGGGTGTTTTTTAAATGTAGTGGTTGCATTGCCTGTAAAAATGTGGAAGTTGGCAAACAATTTTTTGCATCTGATAACTCAACAAGATTTGAGATTACCTCTTTTATCAACTGCAGGAGTGAAGGTGTTATTTACAGGGCAATTTGCCTATGTGGTATGATCTATGTTGGAAAAACCATCAGAGAGTTTAGGAGGAGAATTGGTGAGCACATGAGAGACATAGCGAGGAATATGGATACACCTGTGGCCAGACATATCAACCTCAAACATGGGGGAGACCCTAATGCAATAAAATTCATGGGTATTGATAAGGTACCCAGACCGATTCGTGGTGGTGACTGGGACAATTTAATATTACAACGAGAGACAAAGTGGATTTTTCGACTAAAAACTGTCTCTCCATATGGTTTAAATGAACAACTTTCCTATTCTTGCTTTCTCTAGTATAGGGTTTTGCAGGGTGATTTAGTTAGGGTTAGCCGCCGTGGACCGGGGGGGCCACTTGCGCAGGACTTTAGGGCTCCAACCTCCGCTGTTAGGCAGGGTCAGATGGAAATAGGTACTTGACAGGGATCTGTCAGGCTTCCCTTTTTCCTTTCTTCCTTTCCAATGAATAATGTTTTTTATCATGATCTATGAATGCTGGTTCCTATATTTGACTATTCCATTTTGTTCCTTTACAACTTTTCCAAATATAGCAATGTAATAATTTTGGTATCATTCCATAGTGTGGTAAGCCAGCCCAAGCTCTAATATATATATGAAATTCCTTATAGGGAATGGTATTCCCTCTCTCCATATCTATTTTTTAGTTTGGAGTATCATGGGACACCTTTGGTAGATGCTCCTTTAAATGTTCTTGGATTTACCCTTAGTGCGAGAGGATTAATCTCCATTATTTTTAGTTTGGAGATTTTTTATATCATGTCTGTATTAATAATAGTATAGAAGGGGTTAAAATGATCTTGTTTGTCCTTCCTTATATTTCTATATGCTAATATCAGATTTTGGTAAACTATTAAATGTCACTAAGATGATGTCATAGAATCATAGAATCATAGAATCATAGAATGGTAGAGTTGGAAGGGACCTCCTGGGCCTTCTGGTCCAACCCCCTGCTCAAAGCAGGATTCTCTAAATCATCCCAGACAGATGTCTATCCAGCCTCTGTTTGAAGACTTCCATTGAAGGAGAACTCACCACCTCTTGTGGCAGCCTGTTCCACTCATTGATCACCCTAACTGTCAAAAAGTTTTTTCTAATATCTAATCTGTGTCTCCTCCCATTCAGTTTCATCCCATTGCTTCTAGTCTTTCCTTGTGCAAATGAGAATAAAGATGATCCTTCTACAATGTGACAGCCCTTGAGATATTTGTAGACAGCTATTAAGTCTCCTCTCAGTCTTCTTTTTTGCAAGCTAAACATTCCCAAATCCTGCAACCGTTCCTCATAGGACATGGTTTGCAGACCGGTCACCATTCTGGTGGCTCTTCTCTGAACTTGCTCCAGTTTGTTGATGTCTTTTTTAAAATGTGGTGCCCAAAACTGGACACAGTATTCCAGATGAGGTCTGACCAAAGAGGAGTAGAGGGCAATAATGACCTCACGTGATCTAGACTGTATGCTTCTGTTGATACATCCTAGAATTGCATTTGCCTTTTTTGCTGCTGCATCACACTGTTGACTCATGTTAAGTCTGTGATCAATTAGATATACCCAAGTCTTTTTCACATGTGCTGTTACTTAGCCCTATTCCTCCCATTTTGTATATGCTTTTTTCATTTTTATTGCCCACATGTAGTACTTTGCATTTTTCCCTGTTAAAATCCATTCTGTTAGTTGCTGCCCACTGCTCCAGTTTATGTATATCTTTTTGAATCCTCTCTCTCTCTTCTCTAGTATTAGCTACCCTCCTAGCTTTGTGTCATCAGCAAATTTGATCAGTTTACCCTCAATTCCTTCATCTAAATCATTGATAAAGATGTTGAACAATACAGGGCCCAAAACAGAGCCTTGTGGTACCCCACTTGAGACATTCTTCCAACTGGATGTGCAGCCATTTACAACCACTCTTTGGGTCCGATCACTAAGCCAGTTATGAATCCACCTAACAGTTGCCTTGTCCATTCCATTCCATTCCATGTCGCTAAGTGTCTTCCGTTGAAAGAGGTTATTCATACTAAATAATTGTTTATTAATTTGGTATTACATCGTTTTGAAGTAAGCAATGGCACGATTTTAGTCGCAAAATGAGATGCTGTTTGCAAGAATATTTAATGGCACCATCTGGGACGCAATATAATTGCATTATGACGCTTCTGTTGTGCTGTGCCGCAATAATTGAGGCTGTTTGCAAGAATATTTAATGGCGCCATCTAGGACTCAATATTATTGTATTATGACGCTTTAGTTGTGCCATGACATAAGTCGTATATTTGCGTTTGGTTTTCGTCGCAATTTGCGATTTCATTTAACGTCCCATTATAGGACGTAGCATAACTGTGCGTTCTGGAATGCCTCTTTAAATGGGTTCACTTTACACACCGGAAGCCACTATTTTGAATGACGCATGCGCGCGGTGTTTTTACATCGCTGAATGGACGCATGTGAGTTGGTATCAATAGACCGGAAGTCCAATGAAGTGGAATACCGGAAATGACTAACTGCGCATGCGCTATGAGTACACGGCGTGCGATCACTATTTGGCAAATGGTGAGATCGCTATAGGCTATATGTAAAGTGTGGCGTGCGTTTCAGCAAGATTGTGACCTCATTAAACAGGCATGTATTTTTAAACCATGCACATCACGTTTTATTGGTGGTTCGTTTTTTGTTTTGCACTAATTGGTTTAAATGGTGGTGGGAGTGTCCTATCTATTGATATAAGGAGGAGTTGTATGTTTTTTTCTCCCTATGAGAGCAATGCATTTGATATAGATGTGTCTAGCTGCCATATCCCCTGATGAATCCTGCAAGGAGGAAACGCGTTGGGAAAGGGCCTTGTTTAATCTGAAAATGACCATATGCATACTTTATTAGGAGATGAATTTTAGAGCGAACATCGCCATTCAAATGGGTGAGATCATTCCTTTTATAGATGTTGTCTCACATACGTTTGATTAAGTCTCAGACACATGACTTACAAATAAGCGATGCCTACACTTGCATTTAGGTAGTCATATTTTGCTCTTGCGGTGCAGAGCTAATTATATATTATATATTGTCTGACGTACTATATATCTCCTATTTCTTGTTGTCTTTATTGGACTCAACTCTCTTATTATATCATATATCCTCACTATTTGTTTGGAGGATGGTATTTGTTTGTGTGTCCCCTTTTTAGCATTAAGTTCATTAAATGTTAAGTTTTATATCCCCATTTTTTTTGCTGCTACATATTTAAATACATTTTGGGGCAAATCTTTATCATACTGCTTCATTGGAAGTCTGGCAGTTTGACTCGGGGGACACCAGCGAAACATCCCTACCACCCAAGCTAGGAGACCCTGCAGCAATAGCCCCCTGCACAGTGTCCACCAACTGTTGTTGGGTCTGAGCCATTGTGCGCTGTTCCACATTAAGTTTCTGGAACATTAGTGTCAGGTTTTTTACCTGATCTGCCAAAGCTTGCATGGGATCCATGATACTAGACACTTTTTTTTTTTTTTCCTTTAGGAAAGATACTTAGCTTCCCCAACACAGAATAATATAAGGTCGCTTATAATGTAACGACCCTGTCAGCGCCAGCGAACTGCCACGGCTGAGCAGGGTGACTCACCCACACTGCGGAGGAAGGGCCCGGGGTCAGATGCCATAGGGGAGGCTCAGGCAGACGGGACCAGAGCAGCGTGGTGAGAGGAGGCACTGAAGGTTGCAGTAAGCAAAAGGACCTGCGATCATGTGACCACAGGGGGCGAGGCCTAGCGTTCTGCTACTGTAGATGAGTGCAAGACTCTCCAGGGATTCTGGATTAGTGAATAGGGAAACTCAGGTCAGACAAACGGGGGTCATACACGGAGAGGACGGCGCAGTACAGAAGGGGCGAGTAGAGAATAGTCAGAACATAAGCCAGGAGTCATACACGAGATAGCAACGCAGTACAGGAGGGGCAGGCAGAACTCGTAACGGGAACAGAACCAAGTCAAAACCAAGCAAGCATAGAGAATCACAAGCACAAAGCACAGGGTCACACACACTCGGCCAAGGGTCAAAGTATAAGCGACAAGGAATGGCCCCACAATGAGGCTATAAGAAGCCTTCCAGAATCCCAGAGTGAGGCCATCCAAATTAACCCTTAACCTACCTTTTCCCACAAACTCAGCAAACCATGACACTATCGGAGTCTCTTTTCCTTCTCATTTTTGGTAGTTCTTGCATTGTCCGCATAAGCTTTGTGAGTTTCAGAGTCCCACCTTCAAAAATTAAACAGGATATGTCTGACCATGTCGCACAAACCACATGCCAAGATGAGGTAGTAAACTGTTAAAATTACATTTACTGGTGACTACCGGTGGGCACGGTTTTATTTCCCCCTCTACTATGTCACCTACTGTAGTTGCAGGCGAAGGTGAGAAAAATGGTTCAGCTATTAAGAGGTGGAGGAGGGAAGGTTTTTATTTCTCTTTTAAAATTTTGCCTTGTAAACAAGCCATTACACAGTTAGCAAATGTGTGCACAGTCACAGCACAAATAACAAAAACGGAATTAATGTAGCAAACGATATGCATGGACAGAGTAACAGGTTCTGTACATATAGAAGAATTCAATCATATAGAAAAAAGCACAAAAGATCCGTATGTATCAGAAAATCGTATATCAAATTTTATTGACTATAACACACAAAAATATTTATTATATTAAAAATATGTTAAAAAAGTGGGAAACCACAAGATGGTGCTGTTGAGGTAGGATCTAAGTGACCCTTCACGGTTGACCAAGTGATTTCCAAATTAATTCACAGGATGTTGCTAGCAACAGAAATAACCAGACGGAGATGTGTTTCTGTCTGGGAGAATCGATGTAGATTCCTACCCCATGTATTACATCATCATCTTTTATAGTATTTAGTAAGTTTGTACTTCAACCAATAGTATAAAACCACACCTACAACATTTAACCTATGAAAATGCAAGAAAATCGGAAACTACATATATGTCCGTATCCACGTGACATAGAGAAGAACACAATAGTGTTTTCATTCTTCAGAAAAATATTTAGACTTGAGAGTCCTCAGTGGTTGATACCTTTTAATGGCTAACTGAAAAGATGGTAACAAATTGCAAGCTTTTGAGACTACGCAGGTCTCTTCATCAGGCAAAGACTAAAACAAAAGCTGAAGAATCACATATTTATACACAACAGGACACAGGAATAATACAATAGGTAAGACAAGTGACGTGAAGCAGAACTGTCATTATGGCAGAGGGATGAACATAAATATGACTAGTTCATAGATAAGGAGTGAAAGTTTTATTACCCTCTGATTGGGGTCTGGTAATGTGTTGTGATGACCCTAAAAGGTCAGGGAAGCAGATTACTTAATTGTTGTAGAAAGACATAAAATTCTGGGATATATTCATCCCAGCACTAAGAGTGTCAAAGGTCATCATAAGTTTATATTCCCAGACTTTTCTATCCTTCTCAGATTTGAAGTTAGATTTTAATACAAGTAATTCCATATCCGTCATGCTATGACCGGGCATACAAAAGTGTTTTGCCACAGGTAAATCCATTCTTTTTTCTCTTATTGTGTGAACATAAATATGACTAGTTCATAGATAAGGATAATTCATTCTTCAGAGTATTCTACAATGATACACCCCAAGGTCTCATATCTTGACCAGGCTAGAACAATCTAGTTTTTATTACAGCCCATGACCTTTACTCCAGTAGAAAAACTATTTGGCTTTATAACAGTCCTAGTAACAGAATTTATCTCATAAACGACAAAATGGAATTACAAGCACAAAATGGTTCTGATCTTGGTTTAACCTTTCACAATCCCCCCTAGATAAATTTTGTTAACTTATGTCCAGCATCAGAGGTACTATCCCAAGCTATAAGCTCAAGGGGTACTGGTCTTCACATATCTGGTGCCATGTTACCAGACATAGCTGTTGCGGCGTACCCATCCCCCTGTATACTACAATTTACAAATAACAGTTTTTGATAACGGTGGTGGGATCTTTTGAAGATAGTTATATATTTGGCTTCAACATCTTCATCAGATAACTTCTTGAAATCGGTGTAGAGAAGAGCAGGGGTGACAACACCTTTGGTATAATCATTAGCTGTTTTAGTGCAGAATTTCCTAATACATACAGAAATACACCAAAGAACAAGTTTTAGTATTACATACATAACAAGAATAAAGGCAGCGATGTGTAACAAACTTTGCAAGATTCCAGCTATTCAGCCCCCAATTCCCTTAAGCCAATTGGCTGGATTAAAAAGAAAATATCTGCCAGAAACTGGAAATTATTCAACAAATCTATTTTTCATAATATTATATAAACTTATTATTCAAGTACATTGGGGAATTTAGGCTATCCCATACGGTTACCAATAATAACATGAAAAATACAAAAAACCAAAACATTATGTCCCCTTTATTTGCTATTGGCTTGTTTAACCTGCTTGCAGTACGATACATGAATCTAAGTTGGTCTTCCTTCCAGTTTCACTGACATAGGGGTAATGAGAAGAACTTGATAGGGACCATCATACAAGGGTTCTAGTCCGTGTTTTCTGACATGCCTTTTCACAACCACAAAATCACCAGACTTCAAATTATAATAAATATCGGTTTCTGCTGAATCTGGAAAAGAAAAAGAAACTAGAGCATAGGTGTAAGCAAGATTTTTACTAAGCTGAATAACATATTGAACAACACGGTCAGTTTCTTCTGATAACTACTGAGGCTGGAAGTTTGCAACTGGGGCCTAGCACCAAACAATATCTCATATAGGGACATGCCATATTTTGCAATAGGGATAGTACGAATATGGTATAGTACAATGGGTAGGAACTCTGGCCATGGAGCCGTAGTCTCCTGCATCATTTTGGTCAATTGTACCTTCAGTGTGCCGTTCAACCTCTCAACTTTCCCACTGGATTGTGGATGGTACGGAGTATGGAGGGCTACAGTGGATCCAAGCATTATTAGAACCTCCTGATACACATGAGAAGAAAAAGCCGGACCTTGGTCACTTTCGATGACGTCTGGAACTCCATATCTGCAGATAACTTCCATCACCAGTTTCTTCGCTGTGGTCTTTGCAGTCATGTTGGTAACGGGGAATACTTCTGGCCAACTGGAGAACATGTCGACAACCACCAGACAATATTCATACCTTCCAGATTTAGGCAACGTGATATGGTCCAGCTGGAGCCTTTGGAAAGGATAGTCGGGCTTAGCAAGATACTTCGGAGGTACACGTTGACGTTGACCGGGATTGCAGGTCTGACAGATATTACATGCACGGTTGAGTGCTGTCAGGACTGTAGAAATACCTGGAGCCCAGTAGAATTTTTGTACCAGGGCTAGGGCCTGGTTTTTTCCTTGATGTATGGGTCCATGTGCCCATGTGGCAATAGCAGGGTACATCCACTTAGGGAAACACACAAGTTGGTCCTTTTTCCAGAGACCATTGTCCATATGTGCCCCATCAGTCTTCCACTGCTTCACCTCTTCCTTTGTAGACTTCTCTGCATCGTCATTAAACGGTCTTGCGGGGTCCGACAGAAAACCCCAGTCTGTCGTAGATCATCAGGTTCTTGTAGAGTCAGCATCTCTTGCAACTGTTTACGCTGAGAGCGTGTGGTCACCATAATTGGTATGGTTAGTTCAATGGGCAGAAGAGCAGCGGCCTTTACTTGCATATCCGCAAATACGTTACCAATAGTCTGTGGACTGTTTCTAGGACCATGCGCCTTGACTTTGATAATGGCCTCCTGAGTAAGCAATTTAATTGAATCCATGAGGGTTTTAACAGCTTCAGCATTTTTTCACTGGGGTTCTGGCAGTAGTAATAAATCCTCGATTGGCTTATAGAGCTCCAAAATCGTGAGCAATACCAAATGTATACAATAAGTCCGTGTATATATTAGCCAGTCTGTCTTTGGCCAAAATACATGCAGTAGACAGAGCCTGAAGTTCTGCTTCTTGTGCTGACTGTGATGGCGAGAGCACAGCTGCGTGCACTACAGTGTCCTCTGTGGTAACAGCATATCCCGTGTGGAATCTTCCAAACTCATCAGCATATCTTGAACCATCCGTGTACAACACCAGATCGGGATTTGGAAGTGGATTCTCACTAACATTTGGCGGAGAAGCTGTTTCTTCAGTCAGAAGTTGGAAACAATCATGTTGGAGATAATCCTCATCACTGCCATCTTTCTTGGGAACCGGCAGTAAAGTAGAGGGGTTGATTGTGGAAAAGCGATACAACTTGGTGATACTCGGGCCACAGGGTTGAGGCGGGCCGAATAATAGCCCACTGGTCGTTGCCTATTGCCATATGATTGTGTAAGTACCCCTGCAGCGTGTCCTTCATTCTCAGATACATACAAATGGAACGGTGGAGTATAGTCCGGGATGCCCAAGGCAGGGGCAGAAGCAATAAGACTCTTTAATTCAGAAAGACACGATAAAAATTTTCCATACAAACCGGTGATCTTTCCTTATAGTTCATTATACCGTCTTTTAAGGCATTGTAAAGGGGTTGCATTATGCGGGATGCATCCGGTATCCACTGACGACGATAAGTACATAGTCCAAGAAAATGCTGGAGTTCAGTTTCATGTTTTGGGAAAGGAAGGGAGCTGACAGCTATTTTTCTTTCTTCTGTAAGGTATCTGACACCCTGAAGGAGACAGTGACCCAAAAAATATCACTTGACTAAGACAGAACTGAAGTTTTGAGGCCGAAACCCGACAGTTCAGATCCGTCAGATGCTTCAGAAGGCTAACAGTGGCAGCAATGGCTTCCTGCTCCGTCCGCGCACACAACAAAAATCATCCACATACTGAAACAGCATGACATAGGTTAATCCGATTGCCAGGGTAAAAGACACTCGCCCATATTTTTTACAAACTGATTGGGACTGTTTTGGGCCCCTTGTGACAGAACTGTCCACATTAATTATCCTCCCTGATAAATAAATACAAACAGAAATTGACAATCTGGGTATAATAGAATATTAAAAAAAGACATTAGCAAAATCGATAACTGTGAACCAAGCAGCATCCTGAGATATCTGGAACAAAGACTATATAGATTAAACACCACAAGAGTTTCCAGATCAGTAACTGCATTAATTGCCCATAGATCTTGTACCAGCCGGTACACAAGGGTTAAGTTTGTGTAGTTGGAGGGCTGAAGCTGGAGTTTACTGTCAAGGCCACTGATAAGGTGATAAGGAACCTAGCTGCAGATGCCTGCTTGCCGAGATGGGGGCTAGAACTGCTCCTGGCTTTTTTTTTTCTTCCTTGCTGATACAGAACGGGCTGAATCCTTCTGAAAAACTTTTTATTACTTTTAATACATTGTCTGGAGTGGAATTCTCGACATCAGGTCTAACTGACATTATCGCCTCCTTCAATTCGGGTTTAAGGCCGGACATCAAAGCTGCTACAAAAAGACGTGAGTGGGCTTTATTATATAATGAGAATCCCAGATCTTTAAATACTACCATAAGACTGACCGGGTGAATAAAGTAGGAGGGGGTGGATAGCAGGGACTGGTGCTGGCGGTGGCTAATAATAAGTGCCGTCAGCGTTTACCAAGGGAAAAGTTGGGACTACGACTCCGAGTCTCCTTGCTCCACAACTTACATACACATACATCACAAATCCACCCGGCAGGATCATAGGGTGGGGGCGCACTGGTTTTTGGTAATCCAGGATATATTGGTGCCCTGGGGTTGAGGGGCACAGAGCTTACAATCGGGAAAAGAGGCTTAATTTCCTGGGAAGGGACCTTATTATCTAGCAGAGAAACCCCTTGTTCCAAATCATCATTTTTTAATTATTTGTCTTTCTGGCATATTATTCTTAGTCACTTTTTCAGTTCCTTCCACAAAACATTCAATCTTTGTTATAGTAATAGACAGCTTTCCTTTTTCAACATAACCAAAACAGAAGCAGCCAAAATTCACTTTCTTTTTTTCTACCTCAATATCAACCTGCCTTTGTTCTCTCTAACACCTTCGTTCCATAGCGTAGGATGTATCCTCCCACCCTCAGGAATTTCCTTGCATTGCGGATAGATTTCTTTCAACGTCTCTGACTAACAGTATCCTATCTATCACACAAATCAAAATCCTTCTTTTTCTTCTTTCTTCCACGGAAAATATGAATCTCTTTTAATTAAATAGCCTTACTTCAGTTGTGCACAGTAACTGGAGCGGCCGTACAGTCTGTTCCACCGGGTCTATCTATCCCCCACAGGGATGACCCCAAAACGCGGTACTCAGTGAAAGGATGAGGGCGTCTCAGACTATCCCTCCGGACACCTCTGGCTATATACATATATAAATATATTTCCGGTACCCTACCCAATCTTCGATCACTTCACCACGCCTGATTCTAACAGTGATCAGGATTTCAGGATATTTTGACTAAAAAGAGAGTTACAATCACTGGTCAATCCAGGGTGTCCGTCCCTTATGAGGTACGGTTCAAGCACTGGGCCCCCAATGGAACTACCCCTCTTTATGATTCCACCCAAGAATCATCCCACCATCAGGGACAAACCTCAGATCCTCTTTCCAGCAACAAACACAGGAAAACCACACCAAGTCAGTCTGAATAGTATAACTGCCAACTTACCGTGGTTGTGAGGGGTGATCAGTCCCAATTTTCCAGTGCCTGTGTCCGGTCCGAGGGTCCTTTGTCTTGTTGTCCTCCGGGGGGCAGAGGCGTCCCTATATGGGGGCCCCACGTTTGGCGCCATCTGTTGAGGTAGGATCTAAGTGACCCTTCATGGTTGACCAAGTGATTTCCAAATTAATTCACAGGATGTTGCTAGCAACAGAAATAACCAGACGGAGACGTGTTTCTGTCTGGGAGAATCGATGTAGATTCCTACCCCATGTATTACATCATCATCTTTTATAGTATTTAGTAAGTTTGTACTTCAACCAATAGTATAAAACCACACCTACATTTAACCTATGAAAATGCAAGAAAATCGGAAACTACATATATGTCCTGTATCAATGTGACATAGAGAAGAACACAATAGTGTTTTCATTCTTCAGAGTATTCTACAATGATACACCCCAAGGTCTCATATCTTGACCAGGCTAGAACAATATAGTTTTTATTACAGCTCATGACCTTTACTCCAGTAGAAAAACTATTTGGCTTTATAACAGTCCTAGTAACAGAATTTATCTCATAAACGACAAAATGGAATTACAAGCACAAAATGGTTCTGATCTAGGTTTAACACTTCACAGTGCCACAAACCTAAAATTGGTATATAACAAAAAACATTTATCTATGTTATCTCTCAAACTCCTATGAGTCTGATAATTCTATCATCTATCTTCTATCTGGTGGCATAATAATAAAGCATAATATCATATAGAAAAATTAACATTACATGGGACCAATCACCGGCAGGAGGTACACTTATTTATACATAACTAGGACAGCGTGCTCAAATTCATGTTGTTACCTGTGGTGGGACGTGGTGCAAACTCTGACATAGGTTTCAGCAAAATGCCTTCTTCTGGTGGTGTCTTCACACCAGCATGATGCAACCAATAAGCTTCGAAATGTACACCAGGTTTATAATCAACCAACTTGGATGAACTAAGATGTAGGTGCAGTAAGTGTTTATTCACATATACAGTGGGGAAAATAAGTGTTTGATACACTGCCAATTATGCAAGTTTTCCCACCTACAAAGAATGGAGAGGTCATCTTTCTCACTGTATATAAGAAATTTTGTAGTGATGTATAAACCACGTATTACAGATCAGTAGTTGATTTCTGAGTACGTACAAGTGTGGACAAAAGTTTTGAGAACCTATATACTACACTTGCATGACATTCCATTCTAACCCCACAAACATCAATAAGGAGTTGGTTCCCCGTTTGCAACTAAAACACCTTTTATAGGAATGATTTCTACAAGATACTGAAGCGTGTATGGAGTTAGATGTCTTGAATGGTCAGTTCAAACTGTGATGTTGGATGAGAGAGCCTATCTCCACTCTAGATCATTCCAAAGGTGCTGAACAGTCTTGAAGACTCATGTGTGGCGAGAAAAGTTCACCCGGAACCATGCCTTGCATTGGGGCACACAAATAAAGCAGCACTCCATAGCACTAAAGCATGCAAACATGAAATATATCAAATATAAATTGCATTACTTACAGTGTGAGCCTGCACATAGCCTCAAATTTATGTGATGAGCCTTCACTTACAGTGGGTACGGAAAGTATTCAGACCCCTTTACATTTTTCACTGTTTGATTCATTGCAGCCATTTGGTAAAATTGTCTCATTAATGTACACTCTGCACCCCATCTTGACTGAAAAAAACAGAAATGTAGAAATTTTTGCAAATTTATTAAAAAAGAAAAACTGAAATATCACATGGTCTTAAGTATTCAGACTCTTTGCTCAGTATTGAGTAGAAGCACCCTTTTGAGCTAGTACAGCCATGAGTCTTCTTGGGAATAATGCAACAAGATTTTCACACCTGGATTTGCGGATCCTCTGCCATTCTTCCTTGCAGATCCTCTCCAGTTCCATCAGGTTGGACAGTGACCGTTGGTGGACAGCCATTTTCAGGTCTCTCCAGAGGTGCTCAATTGGGTTTAGGTCAGGGCTCTGGCTGGGCCAGTCAAGAATGGTCACAGAGTTGTTCTGAAGCCACTCCTTTGTTATTTTAGCTGTGTGCTTGGTTTCATTGTCTTGTTGGAAGGTGAACCTTCGGCCAGTGTGAGGTCCAGAGCACTCTAGAAGAGGTTTTCATCCAGGATATCTCTGTACTTGGCCGCATTCATATTTACTTAAATTGCAACCAGTCGTCCTGTCCCTGCAGGTGAAAAACACCCCCATAGCATGATGCTTCCACCACCATGTTTCACTGTTGGGATTGTATTGTGCAGGTGATGAGCAGTGCCTTGTTTTCTCCACACATACCACTTACAATTATCACTCAAAATTTCTATCTTCGTCTTTTTTAGCAAACTCTATGCGGGCTTTCGTATGTCTTGCACTGAGGAGAGGCTTCCATCTGGCCACTCTGCCATAAAAGCCCAACTGATGGAGGACTGCAGTGATAACTGACTTTGTGGAACTGTCTCCCATCTCCCTACTGCATCTGTGGAGCTCAGCCACAGTGATCTTGCGGTTCTTCTTTACATCTCTCACCAAGGCTCTTCTCCCACAATTGCTCAGATTGGCTGGATGGCTAGGTCTGGGAAGACATCTGGTGGTCCCAAACTTCTTCCATTTAAGGATTATGGAGGCCACTGTGCTCTTAGGAACCTTGAGTACAGTCATGGCCAAAAGTTTTGAGAATGACACAAATATTATATTTTAACATGATCTGCTGCCCTCTGGTTTTTATGTGTGTTTGACAGATGTTTTTATCACAGACAGAAATATAATAATTGCAAACATATGAGTAACAAAAGCTTATATTGACAGTTAGAATGAGCTAATGCAGCAAGTCAATATTTGCAGTGTTGACCCTTCTTCTTCAGGACCTCTGCAATTCTCCCTGGCATGCTCTCAATCAACTTCTGGACCAAATCCTGACTGATAGCAGTCCATTCTTGCACAATCAATGCTTTCATTTTGTCAGAATTTTTAGATTTTTGTTTGTCCACCCGTCTCTTGATGATTGACCACAAGTTCTCAATGGGATTAAGATCTGGGGAGTTTCCAGGCCATGGACCCAAAATCTCTATGTTTTGTTCCCTGAGCCATTTAGTTATCACATTTGCTTTATGGCAAGGTGCTCCATCATGCTGGAAAAGGCATTGTTGATCACTAAACTGCTCTTGGAGGGTTGGGAGAAGTTGCTCTTGGAGGACATTCTGGTACCATTCTTTATTCATGGCTGTGTTTTTAGGCAAGACTGTGAGAGAGCCGATTCCCTTGGCTGAGAAGCAACCCCACACATGAATGGTTTCAGGATGCTTAACAGTTGGCATGAGACAAGACTGGTGGTAGCGCTCACCTTGTCTTCTCTGAATGAGGCGTTTTCCTGATGTCCCAAACAATCGAAAAGGGGATTCATCAGAGAAAATAACTTTACCCCAGTCCTCAGCAGTCCACTGCCTGTACCTTTTGCAGAATATCAGTCTGTCCATGATGTTTTTTTCTGGAGAGAAGTGGCTTCTTTGCTGCCCTCCTTGAGACCAGGCCTTGCTCCAAGAGTCTCCGCCTCACAGTGCGTGCAGATGCACTCACACCTGCCTGCTGCCATTCCTGAGCAAGCTCTGCACTGCTGGTAGCCCGATCCCGCAGCTGAAACACTTTTAAGAGACGGTCCTGGCGCTTGCTGGTCTTTCTTGGGCGCCCTGGAGCCTTTTTGGCAACAATGGAACCTCTCTCCTTGAAGTTCTTGATGATGCGATAGATTGTTGACTGAGGTGCAATCTTTCTAGCTGCGATACTCTTCCCTGTTAGGCATTTTTGTGCATTGCAATGATGACTGCACGTGTTTCTTTAGAGATAACCATGGTTAACAAAGAGAAACAATGATGCCAAGCACCAGCCTCCTTTTAAAGTGTCCAGTGGTGTCATTCTTACTTAATCATGACAGATTGATCTCCAGCCATGTCCTCATCAACACCCAATGAAAAGAGAACTCGACACTCAACTTAGCGAAAAGGGTAAATATTTATTGTAGTCCACGGTAGTGAAACGTTTCGGTCCTACATTTCGGACCTTCATCAGCCACATTAAGTTCCCGGAGAGGGTAGAAATACCCAATTCAGAGGTAAGCAGTAGATACTGTTGGGATCAGGTAGATCTCCAAAGTAAGGGTTAAAGGTGAGTATCTGGGTGAGAGTTTTAAGTCAGGTCTCCGCTGCATGCCGTGGGAGGGACGCAGTATTAACACACTGACACTACACTACATACACATATATACAGGTGTAGAGGAAAAAGTTCATGGGGTGGCTTTATTAGGTAAAAAAATAAAACATAAAAATAAAATTAAAAAATATAACATTCACTTTTAATGGATTATAAACTCCATAGAGAGACTTAACATACAAGTTTCAAAATTGTGATTTTTTTTTTGTCACCTCACTATATAATGTTGTATGTACTCAGTTTCCTCCCCAAAAATACCAGCTTTCATCACTGAAAATTAAATACTTCATAGGTCTCAGAAAATGCGAAACAATTCCCAATTTTTTAAATTATTTTCTTAAATTTTGGATTTTTCTTTGTACTTCAACAGAAAAAAAATTCATGCAAGTTTGGTATCGCCATAATTGTACTGACCTGGAGAATGTTATCGACAGTTCATTTTAATAAAGCAATAAGCTCCATAAAAAACAGTAAAAATAATGGTGGAATTGAGTTTTCTTTTCAGAATTTCATCCCATCATCATTTTTTTCCTGTTATTCAGAACATTTTGTGGTAAAATGAATGGAGTGATTCAAATCTCACATAACAAACAGGCTCTCAATTAGCTATGTCAATGGAAAAGTCAGATAATTATGGTTCTTGAATGAAAGCAAGAAAAAAAAAGTAAGCGCAAGAATTAAAGCTTGCCAGGGCCTGAAGGGGTTATTAGCCACAGGAAATGTTGCAGTTTTTTGCTCAGCCTTTATTTGACAGGTTATAATTTTACAAAAATTGTGTGTATTCCCATGAAATTGACATTGTTTTTTTCAGGAGACACAGGGATATTCTATTGATGTATTATAGGCATTTGTATCTTTTTTTTATTAATGTCAGAGGAATCGCAGTTTTCTTTAATTTCATGTGTAACAGTTTTTGTCTTCCCGTATGCCTCTAGGCTCATTGCTGTATTTGTTACATTACGTAGACCACATATGTCAAACAAATCAGGCCCACAGGGTGAGTATACTTGGCCTGCGACACTGGCCGTTCTACAGGGTATATTTTCCGTTTTCCCAAGTATACTTGGCCTGCGATGCCGGGCCATTCTCCTGAGTATATTTGGCCTGTGATGTCATTCTCCCGAGTATATTTGGCCTGTGATGCCATTCTCACCAGTATACTTGGCCTGCAACGCCGTTCTCTCGAGTATACTTGGCCTGCAAAGCCGTTCTCCCGAGTATACTTGGCCTGCAATGCCGTTCTCCTGAGTATACTTGGCCTGCGACATCGGGCAGTTCTTTCAAGTATACTTGGCCTGCGATGCGGGCCATTCTCCCGAGTATATTTGGCTTGTGATGCCGTTCTCCCGAGTATATTTGGCCTGTGATGCCGTTCTCCCGAGTATACTTGGCCTGCAAAGCCGTTCTCCCGAGTATATTTGGCCTGAAACTTCGTTCTCCCGAGTATACTTGGCCTGTGATTTTGTTCTCCCGAGTATACTTGGCCTGCAAAGCCATTCTCCCAAGAATACTTGGCCTGCAACGCCATTCTCCTGAGTATACTTGGCCTGCAACACCAGGCAATTCTTCCGAGTATACTTGGCCTGTGGTGCTGAATCGATCTCCTAAGTATATTTGGCCTGCGACATCAGGCGGGTCGCCAAGGGTAGGTCTCCCATCCGACATGACACTTTCAACTATATTGCATTCTTAATTCTGATAAAGTTGAAAGCAATGATTGATGAGGGAGCATCAGCTGACACCCCCTCTCCCATCATTCCTCCTCCGCTTCTGACGTCTCAGCTCAGCAGGCGTGATGACGTTATTACAACGCGTCCGCTGTGCCCAGGTCTGCAGAGGATATGAAGATACCATGAAAGACCGGAGTAGCTGGGGAACGGGAAGAGGTGAGTAGTTATTATTTTTTAATGTGGAGCCCATTATACTGTATGGAGCACTATGTGGGGACTATTAAACTGCATGGAACACTATGTGGGGCCTTTATACTGCATGGAGCACTATGTGGGCCATTTTACTGTATGGAGCAATACCTGGGGCCTTTATACTATATGGAGCACAATGTGGGGACCATTATACTGTATGGAGCACTATGTGGGGAGCATTATACTGTATGAAACACTATGTGTGGCCTTTATATTATATTATATGGAGCACTATGTGGGGAGCATTATACCGTATAGAGCACTATGTGTGGCCTTTATATTATATGGAGCACTATGTGGGGAGCATTATACTGTATAGAGCACTATGTGTGGCCTTTATATTATATTATATGGAGCACTATGTGGGGAGCATTATACTGTATGGAGCACTTTTTGTCCATTATAATGTATGGAGCACCATGTGGGCAATTATGCTGTATAGAGCACTATGTGCGTAATTATACTGTAAAGTGCACTCGTTGCAGCCATCTCATTATATTTTAAGGGGGGCTGTGTGGGGATTACAGTTGAAGAATCATACTGTGATGGGGTCACCATTCTTTGTTAAGGGGATTTAGGAAGGGGGGTACAGTAGGGTCATCATACCATGTGTGTGGAGGAATTTACTGTGGGGGTGTCTTACTGTGTTTGGGGTCACTTTTGTTGGCATCAGACTTTATTATCTGTATTATTCAAGGCCTTTTATCATTTCTTATTACATATTTAAACAGGCCATTGGACCATATGCTTTTTACTACTCTTACATAACATATTATATTATTCTAATATTTTATTCTAGGATATATTCTAAGATATATTTATAAAAATTTACTTTGTTTCTGGGACAACGCCCTTAATTTGTTTCCATATGAAAAAGTTTATCATTATATTTGATGAAAACGAAAAACTTCCTCAATTGTAGACTTTTTTTTACGGAATATCAATGTTGCTCAGTGACTTTGTTCAAGCTTTTAATTTAGTCCCTCTGTGTATTTCAGTTTGACATCTCTGACATAAATACTAAATATTCCGATGTATGTCACTTTTAGTCTAGTTTATAGTCTAAAAGGGAACCTGTCACATGAGGAAACACTATTTACCTGTAGATACAGAGTTAAACTGCAGATAAAAAGTATTAAAATCCAGTCTGACTACCTTATTGAAAGTGTGACTACAGGTAGAAAATTAGCTTATATTTTCCCTGCAGCCGCTCACTTTCAGTCATAGGGGAATGGGAAAAAAATGAATAAATATGATGAAGTCAATACACCAATGAAAAGTATGATAAAATAAATAAATTTTATTCATCGAGTAAATAACTATGGTGAACATACAAATGGGGAAAAGGGTGCATATCACAAGGACAGATGGGAAAACAGTATGTCCCAAAAATACAAAAAGAATATATGCCCACCAAGGAGTTTCTGATCGATATCTAGTATGTACAGTATTTTTCGGACTATATGACGCACCGTACAATAAGACGCATCTAGGTTTTAGAGGAGGAAAATAGAAAAAAAAATTGAAGCAAAAATTGTGGTCATGAAGCACTGTTATGAGATGGGGACCTGCTGCTAACTCGGCTACAGATGTAATTGTGGAGCCCAGCTGTGACTGAATCCATATCTCCCAGAAGGGTGCACTGAAAGAAGATCCCACTAGAGGTCATTATACACACACACACGTACAGCTTATCCTAAAGACCACCAGAGGGAGCTGTGTTAGGCATATAAAAAGAAGTTTAGTTTCAGTTTGTCTCAGTCTGCTGGGAGAGCTCAGTCTGCTCAGGAGTCTGGGAGTCTGCTAGGAGAGTTCAGTCAGAGCTCAGTCAGAGAGCAGAGCAGCCCAGTGCAGCTCAGTCACCTCAGAGAGGCTGCAGAGCTATTCAGTTCAGCAAGTGGAGTCTAGTAAGAGTGACACAGAGAAATCACTCCAGCCTAGTCAGAGCTGAATTTAGAAGTGTAGCTCAGTGGAAAGCGTGCCGACGCTAAAAGAGCGGCGAAGAGGCAGCCCACCAACTGTCAGCGTGTGTGATCGTGTGAGGGTCCAGGTAGGCCCAAGGCGAGTGGAAGTTTATGAGGTAGAAAAGCCTTTAGAGCTTACCTCAGCAAGTATTCACCGGGGTCCGATCCTATAGGGATCTCCACGACCCATTAGGAGAACACCGGAGTTCCTGGAGGACTACAAGTCCCAGGAGTACCACAGAGCTGATACGTAGCTGGATCAGAAGAACGGAGTCTAGCAGTGCACTGCAAATAGAGACTGTGTGCTTCAGGAGAAGGTCCAATCACAAGATCAGCCAGGTGCAAGACGGAGACCAAGTTAGACCTAGCTACAGGCAGGTCAGGACTTTATCACATAAAGGCAGAGGACAGGAGGCCACACACCTACCAGTGGAGGAATCTCGATGTGCATCCTTCACCCTACAGTGCTCCGGGGAGTGCCTGCAACACCTACAGTAAAGGTACCAAAGTGACTTATGTGTGTGTCTCCCTTATTATCTCTGACTGCCGGGTCCCCGTCTGTCCTGCACCTTTGCATATCTATCTGGCCTGGAGGATCACTCAGCCTTACTTGTGGAAGGCTTAACACCTAGCTGCCCAATATTAACCCTCCAGTGGATCTGCATAGCAGCGCTGGTCATCCTGACCAGATACCACAAGTGGCGTCACGATTCCCCATTTCATCATTCAAGTCACCTGTAAATATCCCACATTACAGTGAGCGCCCAGGGCACGGACCGAGCTGCGCTACCCGTGACATCCCCCATAGACATCAACGGGCTCGGTGCCGAGTACCCCAAAGCCCTGGCGGACGACTCATCTCTGGCGTCACGAACAGGATTGCGTGCCCTGCAGCAACGGAATAACTAGTGCCCGTTGCCACCGGGTACTGTGTGCCTCACTAAAAGACTGTGTTTTGTATGTGGTGAAGATTTCCCGCCATTTGCCCGTCATTTACAGTGCCACGGCGCGAAAACTAGTGGGCGTACCTGCAAAAGCGCGCTGAGTCCTGGACACGCCCCCAACGCTGACGCGGCGGCAGATCCTGTGAAGAGCTACAGTGAACGCTCTGACGTCAGAGCGCCAGCGACACAGGTCCTCCTACACCCCTGTGCCCTGCGGAGCTGCAGCCTTCAGAGAAGGTAGGCCACGCTTAACTAGGGGGGTGCAGACATGTCGCAGCCGCAAGCTGACAGCGTGGCCGAGGGCGACTGCTCCAATGACTTACCCCTCGGCGCTGCCGCACAGGCTGTAAATGCTGGCCCCTCACCTGGTCCTGTGGCCCCGATAGTACCGCTAACGCTGCCATACATGCCTGGAGCGAAGTGGCTCCCTCAGTACAGCGGCAAGCCAGACACCCTGTCAGGGTTCCAACGAAAAATATGCAGCATAATGGACATGTACCCTATGACAGAAAAGCAGAGAGCTGCAGTAGTAGTGGGACAATTAACTGGTGCTGCAGAGAGAGAAGTAGAGACTTGGACAGCTGCAGACCAGGAATCAGTGCTTACAATTTTCTTAAAGCTACAGTCTATCTTTGAGGACCGCACTGAAACAGATCTCCGGATGATGTTTTACCAATGCTCCCAGAAACCATATGACAGCATTAGGGACTATGCCTGCCGACTACAAGGTGCCCTGCGAGCACTCAAACAAGTTAACCCCATGAGTGTCTCCAACGAAAATAAAATGTTAAAAGGACAATTTGTACGGGGATTGAAGTCCCAAGCTGAAAGCCGGACTGTGCACTGGTGGTCCTTGGATCATCGTGATGCTACCTTTGATGCTCTTAAGGACATGGCTATAAAAGGACTGCGACCCCTGGAAACACCCGGGATGGCAACCCAGTGTCACCCGAGTGAAGCCACCCTAAAGCCAGCAGCATCCACCTTTTCCCTATTGGTTGCGGAAGCCAAAACACAGGTGGCGCCCACTACTGAGCTGGACTGTCTGCGCTCAGAAGTGCGCCAGTTGACCAAAAACCTGGCCACTGTAATGAGTGCCCTGCAACTGTCGACGGAGGAAGAAGGAAAGATCCTGCTAGCTGACTGCCCAGAGGATGTCCCTTGGATGCGCCGGAGGAGAGGGAGGACGTCGCCCCACAGGAGGAGGACAACGCCACCCCCAGGAAGGACCCGCGACCAGCATCATCCCCGCCGAGAGATCATTTGCTACCGCTGTCACAGAGAAGGTCACCCAGCACGTCGGTGTCCTTTAAACGAGCAAATCCTGGGTCCGAGGGCCAACACCCAGGAATAGACTCCTCAGGCCCCTCAGACTGGAACCGCAGGTTTGTGGGAGAAAGACCCTACCTGTCCATCATACTGGACGGGATCGCAATCCCTGCCCTGCTGGACACTGGATCTCAGGTAACCGTCATACCTGATGTTCTTTACAATAGATATTGGTCCAGTGACGGTCTCCAACCCCCAAACCCTGACTTTGCAGTATACGCCTCTAATGGCCTCCCTCTTGACTTACTGGGGGCTAAAAACGTAGACGTAAAAGTGGGCAGAGTAGAGCTAAAGAACCAGGGACTTCTTGTAGTAAAGACTGTTAATGAGGAAAATGGGTTGAATGTGGTTTTAGGCACTAACATTATTAGTAACTGTTTGGAGGAGGTTGTGTTTTTACTCCAACAGCTCGCCGAAATTGCCAGACCAAGGCAAAAGGGAGTGATCCGGAAGGAGATCCGAACCCTGATGTGCCAGCAGCAAGTGAAACTGACCGGTGGTGATATTGGTAATGTACGGGTAACAGACCCGAACCCCATTGTGATACCCCCAATGAGTGAAATGCTTATTTGGTGTAGAGCAGCAATAGGTCTGAGAGGACAGAACTACCAAGCAGTAGTAGAGCCCCATTGTTCAGAGCACAGACCTACACTCTTGACTGCCAGAGGGGTAGTGGATGTACATAATGGGAGGGTGCCAGTGCGTCTTCTCAACTGGGGAGAGGATGAAGTCAAATTACCACGTTATGCCACTGTTGCTAAGTTACATGCTGTGGATAATAACTCCATTCACACAACGGAGCCCTTAACCTCCCCACAACCAGTGGAGGATAATGGTCCGACCACCCAGGTGGAGGATTGGTGTCAGCAGCTCCATATCGGGACAGACACCACTCCAGCCCACCAGAAACAAGGAGTATACCGAGTAGTTCAGGAGTACACACAGGTATTCAGCAAACACCCGCTCGACTTTGGGAAAATTAAAGGGGTTCAACATCACATCCCCACAGGCAATCATCCTCCCATTAAAGAATGGTACAGGCCTATACCACCAGCACACTACCAGAAGGCCAAGGAAATGTTGCGTGATATGAAGGAAGCAGGGGTGATAAGGAATAGTTGTAGTCCCTGGGCAGCACCTCTAGTCCTAGTCAGGAAAAAGGATGGGAGCATGAGAATGTGTGTAGATTACAGACAGGTAAATCGCATTACACATAAGGATGCATACCCTTTACCACGCATTGAGGAATCCTTAGCTGCCTTAAAAACTGCTAACTACTTTTCCACCCTTGACCTCACTAGTGGGTACTGGCAAGTAGCTGTGGCTGAGGAGGATCGGGAGAAGACGGCTTTCACCACCCCGATGGGACTCTGTGAGTTCGACAGGATGCCGTTTGGACTCAGCAGTGCCCCTGGCACGTTCCAGAGAGTGATGGAGAGCTGCCTGGGACATCTCAACTTTGAAACTGTGTTGCTGTACCTGGACGACGTCATCGTGTACTCCAAAACGTATGAAGATCACTTGAAGCACCTGTCGGAGGTGTTCGAGTCACTGTCCAAGTATGGGATGAAACTGAAGCCTTCAAAGTGCCATCGCTCAAACAGAAGGTACAGTATCTGGGACATATTGTCAGCTCAGAAGGAGTAGCGCCAGACCCTGAAAAGATCACCGCCATCCAGAAATGGCCGGAGCCGAAAAATCTCAAGGAGGTGCGACAGTTCCTGGGACTGACAGGGTACTACCGGAGGTTTGTGAAGGACTACACCAAGAAAGCAGCGCCTCTGCAAGACCTCCTGGTGGGACAGTCCCTCAAGAGCAGAAATTCTCCATTCCATTGGGGTAAAGAACAGGCAGAAGCATTCAAGGAAATGAAGGAGATCCTGACAGGTGATGAGATCCTAGCTTACCCTGACTACAGCCAGCCGTTCCTGCTGTATACTGATGCCAGCAATGAAGGATTGGGAGCAGTCCTCAGTCAGAAGCAAAATGACCTGGAGAAAGTCATCGCCTATGCTAGCAGGAAGCTCCGCCCGACCGAGAGAAACCCAGAGAACTATAGCAGCTTCAAGTTGGAGTTCCTGGCACTGGTCTGGGCCATCACGGAGAGGTTTAAGCACTACCTAGCCTCCAGCAAGTTTACTGCCTACACCGATAACAACCCCTTAACGCATCTTGAAACAGCTAAGCTGGGAGCCATGGAACAACGATGGATGGCTCGGCTGTCCAATTACCAATTCACGATCAAGTACCGAGCCGGCCGCAAGAATGCCAACGCTGATACCCTATCCAGGATGCCTCATGAATCGGACGCAGAAGAAGAAGTGGATGATCTGGAAGAGATCGAACTACCTGCCTTTCACAGGAATGGGATGATCCATGAGCAACAAGCCAGCAGGAGATCGCGTGGTAAGACGTTAAATCCTTTACCTCACCACAGCTGGAAGAGACTCAGGACAGCGATCCAGTTGTCAGCCGAATCAAGGAGCTGATAACTCAAGAAGGTTCCTCCTTGGAGAAGGATGCGCCTCTACAAGCAAGGCAGCTGTGAAATGAGAGAAGCCGGTTGTTCATCTACCGTGAGAAGCTGTGCAGGAGGTACGTCAATCCAAGGACCCATGAGATGGTATGGCAGATAGTAGTCCCCAGAGCAGACATCCAGATGGTGTTAGAAGCCTACCACGATCAAGCGGGACACTTTGGCTGGAAGAAGCTGGAGACCCTGTTGAAGTGTCGTTTCTACTGGGTGGGAATGCGCAGCTCCATTGAGAGATGGTGCCAGAACTGTGGACCCTGTGGCCTCAGAAGAAAGGACTACAACAGTCAGAAGGCACCCCTGCAACCCATCCAGACGACTCGTCCCTTGGAGATCGTGGCCCTGGACCATGTCAAGTTGTCACCCAGCCGGTCAGGATACTCCTATGCCCTGACTATGGTGGATCACTACTCCAGGTTCCTGGTGGTCGCCCCTGTCAAGGATCTGACGGCAGAGACAGCAGCAAAGACGTTCCAAACGTATTTCTGCAGACCACACGGATATCCTGAGCAGGTACTAACTGATCAAGGCCCAGTCTTCGAGGCCGAATTATTCAAAGAGTTCTGTCACTTGTACGGGTGTAAGAAGATCAGAACCACACCGTACCACCCCCAAACTAATGGTCTCTGTGAGAAGATGAATCACATTGTCATTGACCTGCTGAAGACTGTACCACTGGAAGAGAGAAATCAGTGGCCAGACCTACTACCTGACCTGGTAGATCTGTACAATCACATACCAGTGAGTTCCACCAATTGCACCCCAGCTTACCTCATGCGGGCAAGACCAGGAAAGCTGCCTATGGATCTAGAGCTTGGTGTTGTAGAACCAGAAGCAGATGTGACTACTGGAGACTGGGACACAACCAGACAGGAACAGTACAGAAAAGTACAAACCTGCGTTGAAGATAGAAAAATCACAACGAAAACAGCCATATAGTCTCAAATATAAAAAACTTTATTGAAAGACAATAAAACAGAAGAAAAGGGAAAGCAGGGATGGTAATGGGGGAGTGGTACTATATGGTGGTGGTAAAAAACAACAAGTGGAATAAAACAATGGGCCAGGAAACGCGAACTGCTCACAGAAGATAAATATAAGATGTTAACAATCCATCATGACAAATATCAATCCAAAACAGTATATGACAGATGAAACGTTGAATTGGCACCATATGGTTAATAAGGGTAAGTATGCAAAGCATACAGCTCAATATGTCTATATATGTGCAATCTGTATATCAAGCAACATGCTACAATAAATGTCAGATGGATGCATCAACGTGCCATAATAGGCTACAACGGCCGTATACATGTATATACAATGCAACAGATCATATATATATGAATGTGGACAATCATTAAATGCAATGGCATGTTACATATGGTGCCAGAGAAAAGTATACAAATGCCATAGTAGCTGAAGCAGCAATGTAACATGGACATAAGCAAAACATGATTACAATGAGGTCATGTCTGATAAAGAGAGGCTGCTAGAAAGTTATACCTTATTGTGAGCAGGGCGACATCCAGCCCTCCCCGAAGCGCGTTTCGGAGCGTGGATGCTCCTTCCTCAGCTGCCCCCTGAGGAAGGAGCATCCACACTCCGAAACGCGCGTCGGGGAGGGCTGGACGTCGCCCTGCTCACAATAAGGTATACCTTTCTAGCAGCCTCTCTTTATCAGACATGACCTCATTGTAATCATGTTTTGCTTATGTCCATGTTACATTGCTGCTTCAGCTACTATGGCATTTGTATACTTTTCTCTGGCACCATATGTAACATGCCATTGCATTTAATGATTGTCCACATTTATATATATATGATCTGTTGCATTGTATATACATGTATACGGCCGTTGTAGCCTATCATGGCACGTTGATGCATCCATCTGACATTTATTGTAGCATGTTGCTTGATATACAGATTGCACATATATAGACATATTGAGCTGTATGCTTTGCATACTTACCCTTATTAACCATATGGTGCCAATTCAACGTTTCATCTGTCATATACTGTTTTGGATTGATATTTGTCATGATGGATTGTTAACATCTTATATTTATCTTCTGTGAGCAGTTCGCGTTTCCTGGCCCATTGTTTTATTCCACTTGTTGTTTTTTACCACCACCATATAGTACCACTCCACCATTACCATCCCTGCTTTCCCTTTTCTTCTGTTTTATTGTCTTTCAATAAAGTTTTTTATTTGAGACTATATGGCTGTTTTCGTTGTGATTTTTCTGTATTAAGTACAGTTTGTCTTTTTATTATGTCCAATATGCACATGTTTATTTAGCATAGTTCTACGTATTGACTATTTCTACATGTGTTATGTGGGTCATTACTAATTTCTGCGTTGAAGATAGTCTCAATCGAGTAAGGGATAAACAAGAAGATCGCTACAACAAAAGTGCGCCAGCTGAACCTTTCGCACCTGGTGAAGTCGTACTGAAAAGAAAGAGGAGGTTACACAAACTCGACGATCAATGGGAAAGAGAGCCCTACATCATCCAGAAGTCAAGGTTTGACAACAAGAAAACGTGCATAATTAGCAAGGATGGAGGAAGAACGACTGCAACTGTATCCCGAGATCACCTAAAGTTGTGTCCAAACCCATTAAAGCTTCAGGAAGAAGAACCTGTTGGCAATCAGGAAAAGCGTGATGAACCAGTCATCCATACAGACTTAGGAGATTTCCCCGCGGATTGGCCCAGAATTGGAGAAGCTGTAATCATTCCCGTGCTTCAATTCTATCAACCTCAAAGAGAACCTCTACATCCAGTTGCACCAGTTGTTGCAGTAGAGTCAGTACCAACCTGCCCCAGCAGAACCTCAACAAGTGGAACCCCAAGAAGCGGTACCCCAAGAAGTTGAACCTCAGGACGAAGGATCCCCTGCGGAAGTTGAGCCAGTTCACCCAACTCCCAGTATACTTGCCAGATCTCTAGAGAGGCTAAGGCAGTACTACAACTTACCTGCACGCAGGAATAACAGGGTAACTGACACCTCACCTACCACTACACCACGTAGGTCAGTACGCATAACAAGAGGGCAATTACCTGTTAGGTACAGAGAGTAGGACCTAACCCATGTAAATAATTATCAAGAACCACTGTATATAAATGTATATATTGTTATAATATGCCTTTATAATACTGCTATTTATTAACCTATTTTTCCTCTTAAAAATTTAAACAAGAAGAATGGACATTATTTTACTTGTTTTCTCCATCCTTTTGAGCATCCTCTCCAAAAGAGACTGGGACTTTTATGGTTGCTCAATTCCTCTACCCCTCATTATGCTAATGTACATAGTTGTTTATTTACCGTTATGCAACCGTTCAAGAGTGCCTTACCTCCTGTAAAGGAAGAGTTATTTATAAAATGTTATTGTTCTTTGTTTTTGTATTTCAGCCCCGGAGTGCTGAGTTCTACTAGGGGGGAATGTGGAGCCCAGCTGTGACTGAATCCATATCTCCCAGAAGGGTGCACTGAAAGAAGATCCCACTAGAGGTCATTATACACACACACACGTACAGCTTATCCTAAAGACCACCAGAGGGAGCTGTGTTAGGCATATAAAAAGAAGTTTAGTTTCAGTTTGTCTCAGTCTGCTGGGAGAGCTCAGTCTGCTCAGGAGTCTGGGAGTCTGCTAGGAGAGTTCAGTCAGAGCTCAGTCAGAGAGCAGAGCAGCCCAGTGCAGCTCAGTCACCTCAGAGAGGCTGCAGAGCTATTCAGTTCAGCAAGTGGAGTCTAGTAAGAGTGACACAGAGAAATCACTCCAGCCTAGTCAGAGCTGAATTTAGAAGTGTAGCTCAGTGGAAAGCGTGCCGAAGCTAAAAGAGCGGCGAAGAGGCAGCCCACCAACTGCCAGCGTGTGTGATCGTGTGAGGGTCCAGGTAGGCCGAAGGCGAGTGGAAGTTTATGAGGTAGAAAAGCCTTTAGAGCTTACCTCAGCAAGTATTCACCGGACACCGGGGTCCGAGCCTATAGGGATCTCCACGACCCATTAGGAGAACACCGGAGTTCCTGGAGGACTACAAGTCCCAGGAGTACCACAGAGCTGATACGTAGCTGGATCAGAAGAACGGAGTCTAGCAGTGCACTGCAAATAGAGACTGTGTGCTTCAGGAGAAGGTCCAATCACAAGATCAGCCAGGTGCAAGACGGAGACCAAGTTAACCTAGCTACAGGCAGGTCAGGACTTTATCACATAAAGGCAGAGGACAGGAGGCCACACACCTACCAGTGGAAAATCTCGATGTGCATCCTTCACCCTACAGTGCTCCGGGGAGTGCCTGCAACACCTACAGTAAAGGTACCAAAGTGACTTATGTGTGTGTCTCCCTTATTATCTCTGACTGCGGGTCCCCCTTTGTCCTGCACCTTTGCATATCTATCTGCCCTGGAGGATCACTCAGCCTTACTTGTGGAAGGCTTAACACCTAGCTGCCCAATATTAACCCTCCAGTGGATCTGCATAGCAGCGCTGGTCATCCTGATCAGATACCACAAGTGGCGTCACGATTCCCCATTTCATCATTCAAGTCACCTGTAAATATCCGACATTACAGTGAGCGCCCAGGGCACGGACCGAGCTGCGCTACCCGTGACATCCCCCATAGACATCAACGGGCTCGGTGCCGAGTACCCCAAAGCCCTGGCGGACGACTCATCTCGTCCCCCAATTCTGTACTAATATCCCCCATCCTGGTGTATATATATGTCCCCAATCCAGATACACATTGCCCCCTCATCCCCATCCTGGTATACATGGCCCCCTCATCACCGTCCTGGTATACATGGCCCCCTCATTACCGTCCTGTATACATGGCCCCCTCATCACCATCCTGGTATACATGGCCCCCTTATTGCCGTCCTGGTATACATGGCCGCCTCATCTCCATCCCGGTATACATGGTCCCCTCATCCCCATCCTTGTATACATGGCTCCCTCGTCCCCATCCTTACATACATGGCTCACCCATCCCCATTCTTGTATACATGGCCCCCTTATCACCATCCTTTCATACATTGCCCCCTCATTCCCATTCCACACGCCCATAGTTTTATTTAGGATAAGGAGGGCTCTGTCCAAATCTTGCACCAGGGCCCATTAGACTCTAGTTATGCCACTGATCACAGGGGTCCCATCATTATGACTGAAGTTAGTAGAAGTTTGAAGGAACCGCACTCAACCATGCCCCCTCCATTCACACCTCAGTGACAGTGGCAGAGACAAAATGAAAATCCAGCACCGCAATGTTCTTTATGATCCACAAACTTTTGTAATAAAGAAGAATCCCACAGACTATGTCCACATTGTTATAATAAAACTCCAGATCTCCAGGGATGTGGAGCTGCCGGTTTCTCATGTTGTCCCCGTTATACTGACACATTTACCATCATGGACACATTACAAGAAATGTTTCAGATTTATAATGAATGAATCTGATGCGCACGTACCAGGGCTTTGGGGTACTCGGCACTGAGCCCGTTGATGTCTATGGGGGATGTCACGGGTAGCACAGCTCGGTCCGTGCCCTGGGCGCTCACCGTAATGTGGGATATTTACAGGGGATGATGGAGTGTTCGTATAGTTTGTCGTGACGCCATCTGTAGTATCCGATCAAGGGAACCAGCGCTGCTATGCGTAGGTGTATGGCCTCCTGTCTTCTGTCGTTATATGACAAAGTCCTGACCAGCCTGTAGCTAGGTCTAACTTGGTATCCGTCCTGTACCTGGCTGACTTGGTGGTTGGACCTTCTCTCTGGCAGAACAGGGTCTTTCTATGGCTGATCAGGCCGACTCCGTTCTCCTGATCCTGCTACGTGTCAACTCTGTGGTACTCCTGGGACTTGTAGACCTCCAGGAACTCCGGTGTTCTCCTAATAGGTCGTGGAGATCCTTATAGGCTCGGGCCCCGGTGTCTGGTATTTCTTGCTGAGGGGAGCTATTAATGCTCACTGACCCCTCCAATTCCACTTGCCTTCGGCCTACCTGGGTCCTACTAAGATCACACACGCCGGCAGTTGGTAATCGGCCTCTTCGCCGCTCTCTAAGCGTCAGCACGCTTCCTTGTGAGCTACGCTTCAGAATCAGCTCTGACTAGGCTAGAGTGATTTCCCTTTCACTCGTACTAGCCTCCACTTAAGCTCAAGTTGAACTGGTTGAACAGCTCTGAACTTCACTGAGCTAAACTCCTCTCCTCTGGTGTCCTGAGGAGATCTGAGATCTAACCTCATCTTCTCTCATCTCATCTCATCTTCTGAGGCAAACTGAAACTAAACTTGTTTTTATATGCCTAACACACAGCTCCCTCTAATGGTCTTTTAGGTAAGCTGAAATGTGTGTGTGTCATGACCTCTAGTGGGATCTTCCTTTAGTGCATCCTTCTGGAAGATATGGATCCAGTCACAGCTGGGCTCCACATTCCCCCCTAGTAGAACTCAGCACTCCGGGGCTGAAATACAAAAACAGGTAACAGATCAATAACATATCAAAACAATTCTTCCTTTACAGGAGGTAAGGTACTCTTGAACTGTTGCATAAATGGTAACTGAACAATTATGTACAATGAGGGATTGAAGACTTTGAGCAACCATAAAAGTCCCAGTCTCTTTTGGAAAGGATGCTCAAATAGGGATGGAGGAAACAAGTAGAAATAATGTCCATTCCTCTTGTTCCAAGATTATAAGGGACAACAGGTTAATAAATAATGGTATGATACAACATATTATTAGCAAAAATATATACATTATACATTTATGTACAGTGGTCATAGATAGTTATTTACATGAGTTAGGTTCTACTCTCTATACCTAACAGGTAATTGCCCCTTTGTCATACGTACTGACCTACGTGGTGTAGTGGTAGGTGAGGTGTCAGTTACCCTGTCTGTCCTACGTACTGGCAAACTATAAATCTGCCTCCACCTCTCTAGGGATCTGGCAAGCATGTCAGCGACTGGGCGATGCGGTTCCGTTTCGCCAGGGTGTAAGGTTCTTTGTCTCTGTTGACATGTTCCTTGAAACTCAGTTTTCCGTCGGCCATTTTGCTTTCTGTCTTTCTGCAGCTCTTGCCCTCAGTTAATATGGAGTTTCCAGTTTTCATGTTCCCGCCCTGATTCTTCCCTCTTGCTTCTTAAGCAGCCTCAGCTGAACAATCAGTGCTCCTGAATCAAGCCTCAGTCAGTCTGTGACCTGACTCCTGGAAGCCTTGGACTTGTACTCCAGCTATTCCCTACTGAGGAACCTTGGAACACTTTTGGACTCTGGAAACCTGCTGTTTGGTGAATCCATGTTTGCAGAGGAATGACGGTACAGAGAAGAATCCTGAACCTGCTTTGGAGATTTATTGTAGTGCTTGAAGTTACTCTGGCCTGCTGTGTCTCCTGTCGCTGTTCCTGCAAACTGTGTGAACTTTTCAGCATGCTTGTATGAAGAAATACAAGTCATTTCATTTCAACCTATGTCTCCTGTGTTTTCCTCGCACCCAAGCACAAGACGCTATAGGAACTGTACACTATACCTGACAAGGGGACTCTTCTTCCTGAGATTCAATTCCTTGGGATTCCGCTTCTTGTGGTGCTGCTTCTTGTGGTGCCGCTTCTTGGGGTTCCACTGGTTGAGGTTCTGCCGGAACAGGTCCTTCTGGAACTGGCTCTACTGCAACAATTGGTGCAACTGGATGTAGAGATTCTTCTTGCGGTTGATAAAATTGAAGCACAGGAATGATTACAGCTTCTCCAATTCTGGGCCAATCTGCGGGTAAATCTCCCAAATCTGTATGTATGACTGCTTCATCACTCTCTTCCTGATTGACAACAGGTTCTTCCTCACGAAGCTTTAATGGGTCCGGACACAACTTTAGGTGGTCTCTGGACACGGTTGCAGTCGTTTTTCCTCCATCCTTGCTTATGATGCACGTTTTCTTGTTATCAAACCTTGAACTCTGTATGATGTAGGGCTCTCTTTCCCACTGATCGTCGAGTTTGTGTAACCTTCTCTTTCTTTTTAGTACGATTTCACCAGGTGCGAAAGGTTCAGCTGGCGCACTTTTATTGTAACGATCTTCTTGCTTATCCCTTACTCGATTGAGACTTTCCTCAACACAGGTCTGTACTTTTCTGTACTGTTCCTGTCTGTTTGTGTCCCAGTCCCCAGTAGTTACATCCGCCTCCGGTTCTACAACTCCAAGCTCTAGATCCATGGGCAGCTTTCCTGGTCTTGCCCGCATGAGATAGGCTGGGGTGCAGTTGGTGGAACTCACCGGTATGTGGTTGTACAGGTCTACCAGGTCAGGTAGCAAGTCTGGCCACCGATTCCTTTCCTCCAGTGGTACAGTTTTCAGTAAGTCAATGACGATGTGATTCATCTTTTCACAAAGTCCATTGGTTTGGGGATGGTACGGTGTAGTTCTTATCTTCTTACACCAGTACAAGTGACAGAACTCTTTGAAAAAGTCAGCCTCAAAGGCTGGGCCTTGGTCAGTTAGCACCTGCTCCGGATATCCGTGTGGTCTACAGAAATGCGTCTGGAACGTCTTTGCTGCTGTCTCTGCCGTCAGATCTTTGACAGGGGCGACCACCAGGAATCTGGAGTAGTGATCCACCATAGTCAGGGCATAGGAATATCCTGACCGGCTGGGTGACAGCTACACATGGTCCAGGGCCACGATTTCCAAAGGGCGAGTTGTCTGGATGGGCTGCAGGGGTGCCTTCTGACTGCTGTAGTCTTTTCGTCTGAGGCCACAGGGTCCACAGTTCCGGCACCACTTCTCGATGGAGCTGCGCATCCCTACCCAGTAGAACCGACACTTCAACAGGGTCTCCAGCTTTTTCCAGCCAAAGTGTCCCGCTTGATCGTGGTAGGCTTCTAACACCATCTGGATGTCTGCTCTGGGAACTACTATCTGCCAAACCATTTCATGGGTCCTTGGGTTGACGTATCTCCTGCACAGCTTCTCACGGTAGATGAACAACCGGCTTCTCTCATTCCACAGCTGTCTTGCTGGTAGAGGTGCGTCCTTCTCCAAGGAGCAACCTTCCTGTGTTATCAGCTCCTTGATACGGCTGACCACTGGATCGCTGTCCTGAGTCTCTTTCCAGCTGTGGTGAGGTAAAGGATTCAACGTCTTACCACGCGATCTCCTGCTGGCTTGTTGCTCGTAGATCACCCCATTCCGGTGAAAGGCAGGTAGTTCAATCTCTTCCAGATCATCCACTTCCTCTTCAGTGTCTGATTCATGAGGCATCCTGGACAGGGCATCAGCATTGGCATTCTTGCGGCCCGCCCGGTACTTAATTGTGAATTGATAATTTGATAGTCGAGCCATCCATTGCTGTTCCATGGCTCCCAGCTTAGCTGTTTCAAGATGCGTCAAGGGGTTGTTGTCAGTGTAGGCAGTGAACTTGCTGGAGGCCAAATAGTGTTTAAACCTCTCCGTGATGGCCCAGACCAGTGCCAGGAACTCCAACTTGAAGCTGCTATAGTTCTCTGGGTTCCTCTCGGTCGGGCGGAGCTTCCTGCTAGCATAGGCGATGACTTTCTCCAGGCCATTTTGCTTCTGACTGAGGACTGCTCCCAATCCTTCGTTGCTGGCATCAGTATACAGCAGGAACGGCTGGCTGTAGTCAGGGTAAGCTAGGATCTCATCACCTGTCAGGATCTCCTTCATTTCCTTGAATGCTTCTGCCTGTTCTTTACCCCAATGGAATTGAGAATTTCTGCTTTTGAGGGACTGTCCCACCAGGAGGTCTTGCAGAGGGGCTGCTTTCTTAGTGTAATCTTTTACAAACCTCCGGTAGTATCCTGTCAGTCCTAGGAACTGTTGCACCTCCTTGAGATTTTTCGGCTCCGGCCATTTCTGGATGGCGGTGATCTTCTCAGGGTCTGGCGCTACTCTTTCAGAATGAGCAGCGGCTTTTATATCAAATCAAATTAAGTATAGTAGATAGCTGATTGATAAAAATTAACTTTTATTCTCTATATTTAAAAACATATATTATCAGAAGTGATTGTGCCAAACAAAAAAACCCACAAAGTGTAAGTAAATAAAAGAAAGATAGAAAAAAGAAGAAAGAACCACTGATTGGGATATTATAGACTATACAGCAGTGTTTGTATCTCTATGTCGTTACCAAAATATTGGCTTTATATTTCTACGTTAACATATGGAGATATACACTGCTGTGTAAATGGAATATAGTCTCTTTATGTAGATGTATTTAATTAATACATATGGGTATGGATAATAATATATGTAATATATCCAGTTAATTACCCTCTTGTATATATCTATATTACTCTTGTTATTTGTAGGAAGGTATGTATCAAAAGAAAATACAACCTAACAGAGCAAGATATATTGATTAATGCACAGATATGCTATTAGTCAGTGGCTCTAAAAATGGCTCCTCATACATACTGGAGCTTAATCCTTATAATACACCTGTCATTAAATGCCCTTCATACAGACTGTTAACAGACCCAAACTAGGAACCTCAGAGTCATGTGTTACTCTGTAATCTATCGGTCTCACTGTGGGTATACAGTTAATGTGATACTCATCTGCATCATCATGCTGCGGGCAAAGGTACTAATTCGGCCCGGGGGAGACCTGCATTAACCATTTGTTGTATGATCAGGCGGTCTCTACCCCTGTGGCTCTCCCAACGCGTTTCATCGACAAAGAATCATCAGGGGAGGTGACGCTCTATATAGGTGAGACAGGGCTAGTGGTATATGAGTGGACTTACTTTTATAGTTACCGGGTAAATGCTGCTGGATTGTACTTCCGGACGCCAGATGCGTCATTTCCGGTCTTTGGAACGCATCGTCTCCTTCGTGAGACGCATGCGCAGTAAATGCAAAACCTCTAGATCTCCCGGAACGTCATTTCCGGTTTCTAGAGCGAAGCGCTCTGAGACTAAGAGCTGTGTTCGCTGTCTGCAAATTGTACGGACATATGTAAATATGTCCGGCGATTGCAAAATATATATGCACACTAACAGGCCTGTATTTAATAAACCGGTTTGTAAGGAATGTATGTGCATATAGAAAAACTCTATTGGAGCATGATCTCTAATGGCCCAATAGAACAAAGCCTTATTAGTGCATATGTACAGATATCCTACAGTCCCTTTGGTATTAGTGTTCAATGCGATCGACCAATTATATTTTATTAATCAGAAGTGATGAAAAAACAGAGAAAATGAATATCCCTCAAATGGGTTATATATATTCGTGATGTTTGGTCAGATTTACCAGAAAAGGAGTATCTATATATATATAACAAAATAGTTTTTAAATTCATAGGATGGTTTCTATGATAAGTATTATTTTTAAAATGAATACTCTTAAATACATGAATTCGGGTGTTTAATTGAATGTATGTTTGGACACAACCGACCTTCTTAGGAAAGATAGACAGGGTGCACTCTAAGGGACACCCTATTATACTCTATCTGTTTCGGCCCTACCTAACGCGGAGGTTGGCACCCTAAAACCTGCGCAGTGGCGCCCCCACTCGATGGCGGCTCACCCTATTCTAGATGCCCTGTTGGGCCCTACACTACAAGAAGGAAGAGAAAGTAAGGAGTTCATTAAGAACTTTTGGGTAGGTAGTCTGGAGATGGAAAATCCAAAAAGTTTCCTTTTGTAGGATTCGTTTGTCCCAATCTCCTCCTCTTTGATTTTTTCTGACTTTTTCAATACCCATAAAGGACAGAACTCTTGTGTCACCTCCGTGTGTGTGATTGACGTGGTTTGCGACAGGGGTATCTCTCTTGTTGATGGTATCCCTATGGTGTTCTCCTATCCTTTTCTTTAGTTCTCTCCTGGTCTTGCCTACGTATTGTACGCCGCATCTACAAGTGATGTTGTATATGACTCCAGTGGATTTGCAGTTAATGAATTGCTTGATAGGATATACCTCCTGGGTAGTGGTGCTCGTAAATTCTTTGCCTTGTTTTAAAGCACAACAATATTTACAGCTCCCACATCTGTAGCAGCCCTTTATTTGGCCGCCTAACCAGGTGGGGTTGTTGGATTCTGAGGGGGCAAAATGGCTGCGTACTAGTCTATCCTTCAGGGAGCGTCCTTTTTTGAAAGTAATTTGTGGGGTTGTAGAAATCACACTGGTTAAATCTTTATCCATACACAACACTGGCCAGTGTTTCATAATGATTTCTCTTAGTTCTTTAGACCCATTTGAATATTTGGTGATAAACCTAACAGTGTTTTCACCCTCCGTTTTTTGTGTGGGGGTGAGCAGGTCTTTTCTTTCTCGAGTCAGTGCTTTTTTGTATGCATCTTTCAAAACATGGTCTGGATATCCTCGTTCCAAAAATCTGTGTCTTAGATCGTCGGGTCGGCCTGTTCCTTAAAGTTAGTCACGTTGGAACAATTCCTTTTTATTCTAAAGTACTGTCCCTTCGGGATACCTTTTTTGAGGGGGATGGGATGGTTGGATTCCCATCTGAGTAAAGAGTTAGAGGAGGTGGGTTTTCTGTATGTTTTAGTGACTAATTGCCCACCTTCCCCCCTCTCAATCAGAATGTCCAGGAAAGAAATACTTTTGACATCAGCCTCAAAAGTGAAGTGGAGGCCAATGCTGTTGTTATTGAGACCTTTTACATAGTCACCAAAACTCTCCACATCACCCCTCCAAATGACAAACACGTCGTCGATATATCGGAGCCAGAGCACAATTCTATCCTCCGCTATCTCTGTTGTATCACCAAAAACAATATTTTCTTCCCACCAGCCCAGGAGCAACTTTGCGTAGGAGGGCGCACATGGACTCCCATGGCGGTGCCCCTGAGCTGGTGGAAATACTTGTTATCAAAGAGAAAATAGTTTCTAGTTAAACAAAATTCTAGAGCCTTAAGTACAAATTGATTGTGCTCATTATATTGGCGCCCTCTAGTTTTTAGATAGTACTCTGCAGCCATGATGCCCTTCTCGTGTGGGATCGATGAATAAAGAGCCTCGACATCAATTGATCCTAGGATCATGCTGTCGCCTAGCTCAATATTCTCGATTTTGAGAAGAAGGTCGGTTGTGTCTCTGATATATGAGCTAAGGGAGGAAACGAATGGCCTCAGTATTTTATCTACATATACAGGTCCTTCTCAAAAAATTAGCATATAGTGCTAAATTTCATTATTTTCCATAATGTAATGATTACAATTAAACTTTCATATATTTTAATTCATTACGCACCAACTGAAATTTGTCAGGTCTTTTATTGTTTTAATACTGATGATTTTGGCATACAACTCCTGATATTTTTAAGATCTGTAAAGGGGCCTACTCCCTGCTCATTGGGGGGATCTCCTAAGTGGTATAAAAATCTAACATCTGATAACATGCTTTCATCAATACCCAGTTCTGCGCAGCTTCTTTTATCTTGATTAATAAAGTGTTTTTTCCACTTTAGTCTACGAGTGAAAAGATGTAAATCTTTCGTGGCCTCAAAGCTTTCAAAATCTGAGGTAGGTACAAATGACATACCTTTACTTAACACAGTCATTTCTTCGATTGAGAGGTGTCTGGTAGAAATATTTACAATAGTCTTGTCTATACAGGATTCCTTGAATTGAATCTGTTTCTGAGTTGGTACCCTGAATCTAAAAAATGTTCTCTCTGTGGGGGACTACGGTTAGATCCTCTACCTCCTCTTGCACCTCCTCTTCCTCTACCTCTACCTCTGGTGTTTTTGTATCTTGTCTCTGAATCCGAAAATTCAGCTTCTGAGGATGAGATATCAGTGTCGAGTGGACGATGTGTTTTGATATTGGTGATAGAGTAGGCCTTATTATCACGAAATTCTGCAAATCTCTTATGAAATACTTGTGTTTTCTTTCTTTGAGATGGTATTGGAATTTTTCTATGGTGTTCTGAAGGTTAGTTTCCTTAAGAGTAAACTCAGGTTCGGCCGAGAACTTTTTAGTTATTTCTATTTGGTCTCTAAGTTTCTCATTCAAGGTATTGAGTATAGTTTTTTCTTCTTCCAGAAGAATTTTCATAAGCTTCAGAGAGCTATCTGTAGCTTCTTTTTCTAATTTGGCTAAAAGTGCCGTACTCCTGTATCTATATCCAAAAGACAGTGATATTCTGAGGTGTCTTGGTACAATGCCCGCCTTTATATAGTTATCAAGACTTTGTACTTCCCACCATGAAGTGACTTGTTCCTTATAAACTTTTGTAAGTTCTTTAAATGCTGCGTTAAATGAGGGTATATACTTTTTCTGAGTAAAGACACCGTCCGAAAAAATATCTTTCGCTTCATTGATCCATTGATTCGTGTCTATACCAGTGGACAGGAATCCTGCCATAGCACTCTAGTATATTGAATGAGCAGCGGCTTTTATATCAAATCAAATTAAGTATAGTAGATAGCTGATTGATAAAAATTTACTTTATTCTCTATATTTAAAAACATATATTATCAGAAGTGATTGTGCCAAACAAAAAACCCCACAAAGTGTAAGTAAATAAAAGAAAGATAGAAAAAAGAAGAAAGAACCACTGATTGGGATATTATAGACTATACAGCAGTGTTTGTATCTCTATGTCGTTACCAAAATATTGGCTTTATATTTCTACGTTAACATATGGAGATATACACTGCTGTGTAAATGGAATATAGTCTCTTTATGTAGATGTATTTAATTAATACATATGGGTATGGATAATAATATATGTAATATATCCAGTTAATTACCCTCTTGTATATATCTATATTACTCTTGTTATTTGTAGGAAGGTATGTATCAAAAGAAAATACAACCTAACACAGAGCAAGATATATTGATTAATGCACAGATATGCTATTAGTCAGTGGCTCTAAAAATGGCTCCTCATACATACTGGAGCTTAATCCTTATAATACACCTGTCATTAAATGCCCTTCATACAGACTGTTAACAGACCCAAACTAGGAACCTAAGAGTCATGTGTTACTCTGTAATCTATCGGTCTCACTGTGGGTATACAGTTAATGTGATACTCATCTGCATCATCATGCTGCGGGCAAAGGTACTAATTCGGCCCGGGGGAGACCTGCATTAACCATTTGTTGTATGATCAGGCGGTCTCTACCCCTGTGGCTCTCCCAACGTGTTTCATCGACAAAGAATCATCAGGGGAGGTGACGCTCTATATAGGTGAGACAGGGCTAGCGGTATATGAGTGGACTTACTTTTATAGTTACCGGGTAAATACTGCTGGATTGTACTTCCGGACGCCAGATGCGTCATTTCCGGTCTTTGGAACGCATCGTCTCCTTCGTGAGGCGCATACGCAGTAAATGCAAAACCTCTAGATCTCCCGGAACATCATTTCCGGTTTCTAGAGCGAAACGCTCTGAGACTAAGACCTGTGTTCGCTGTCTGCAAATTGTACGGACATATGTAAATATGTCCGGCGATTGCAAAATATATATGCACACTAACAGGCCTGTATTTAATAAACCGGTTTGTAAGGAATGTATGTGCATTTACCCGGTAACTATAAAAGTAAGTCCACTCATATACCGCTAGCCCTGTCTCACCTATATAGAGCGTCACCTCCCTGATGATTCTTTGTCGATGAAACGCGTTGGGAGAGCCACAGGGGTAGAGACCGCCTGATCATACAACAAATGGTTAATGCAGGTCTCCCCCGGGTCGAATTAGTACCTTTGCCCGCAGCATGATGATGCAGATGAGTATCACATTAACTGTATACCCACAGTGAGACCGATAGATTACAGAGTAACACATGACTCTGAGGTTCCTAGTTTGGGTCTGTTAACAGTCTGTATGAAGGGCATTTAATGACAGGTGTATTATAAGGATTAAGCTCCAGTATGTATGAGGAGCCATTTTTAGAGCCACTGACTAATAGCATATCTGTGCATTAAACAATATATCTTGCTCTGTGTTAGGTTGTATTTTCTTTTGATACATACCTTCCTACAAATAACAAGAGTAATATAGATATATACAAGAGGGTAATTAACTGGATATATTACATATATTATTATCCATACCCATATGTATTAATTAAATACATCTACATAAAGAGACTATATTCCATTTACACAGCAGTGTATATCTCCATATGTTAACGTAGAAATATAAAGCCAATATTTTGGTAACGACATAGAGATACAAACACTGCTGTATAGTCTATAATATCCCAATCAGTGGTTCTTTCTTCTTTTTTCTATCTTTCTTTTATTTACTTACACTTTGTGGGTTTTTTTGTTTGGCACAATCACTTCTGATAATATATGTTTTTAAATATAGAGAATAAAGTAAATTTTTATCAATCAGCTATCTACTATACTTAATTTGATTTGATATAAAAGCCGCTGCTCATTCAATATACTAGAGTGCTATGGCAGGATTCCTGTCCACTGGTATAGACACGAATCAATGGATCAATGAAGCGAAAGATATTTTTTCGGACGGTGTCTTTACTCAGAAAAAGTATATACCCTCATTTAACGCAGCATTTAAAGAACTTACAAAAGTTTATAAGGAACAAGTCACTTCATGGTGGGAAGTACAAAGTCTTGATAACTATATAAAGGCGGGCATTGTACCAAGACACCTCAGAATATCACTGTCTTTTGGATATAGATACAGGAGTACGGCACTTTTAGCCAAATTAGAAAAAGAAGCTACAGATAGCTCTCTGAAGCTTATGAAAATTCTTCTGGAAGAAGAAAAAACTATACTCAATACCTTGAATGAGAAACTTAGAGAACAAATAGAAAGAACTAAAAAGTTCTCGGCCAAACCTGAGTTTACTCTTAAGGAAACTATCCTTCAGAACACCATAGAAAAATTCCAATACCATCTCAAAGAAAGAAAACACAAGTATTTCATAAGAGATTTGCAGTAATTTCGTGATAATAAGGCCTACTCTATCACCAATATCAAAACACATCGTCCACTCGACACTGATATCTCATCCTCAGAAGCTGAATTTTCGGATTCAGAGACAAGATACAAAAACACCAGAGGTAGAGGTAGAGGAAGAGGAGGTGCAAGAGGAGGTAGAGGATCTAACCGTAGTCCCCCACAGAGAGAACATTTTTTAGATTCAGGGTACCAACTCAGAAACAGATTCAATTCAAGGAACCCTGTATAGACAAGACTATTGTAAATATTTCTACCAGACCCCTCTCAATCGAAGAAATGACTGTGTTAAGTAAAGGTATGTCATTTGTACCTACCTCAGATTTTGAAAGCTTTGAGGCCACGAAAGATTTACATCTTTTCACTCGTAGACTAAAGTGGAAAAAACACTTTATTAATCAAGATAAAAGAAGCTGCGCAGAACTGGGTATTGATGAAAGCATGTTATCAGATGTTAGATTTTTATACCACTTAGGAGATCCCCCCAATGAGCAGGGAGTAGGCCCCTTTACAGATCTTAAAAATAAGAGTAAACGCATGCCCCCTATCACTGACGTAAGTGCTATAGATATTTTTGCTAATCTAGTCTCCAAAGACTTTTTGGAACTAGAAAAACGGAACAAGAAAAAATGGCATAATCTTACAAAAGAAGAAATTAAGGCACTGAATGCTCTTGAGAGGGACAAAAGTATTGTGATTAAACCCTCGGATAAAGGGGGCAACATCGTGATAATGGATGAACCACAATATAAGACTCTTTGTTGCTCCCTTTTAGGAGAAGAAATGGGATATGAGAGATTAATCGATAACCCCACAAATCAATTTCTTGGGGAATTGAAGAATATAGTGAATGATGCACTTCACAAAAAACTCATCACGCAGGATGAAAAAGATTTCCTAATCCCAATACATCCCACAGTCATTACCTGTTATTGTTTACCAAAAGTACACAAAGGTCTTCATCCTTTGAAAGGAAGGCCGATAGTATCGGGCATTGATAGTCTTACTCAAAATTTGGGTCTATATGTAGATAAAATACTGAGGCCATTCGTTTCCTCCCTTAGCTCATATATCAGAGACACAACCGACCTTCTTCTCAAAATAGAGAATATTGAGCTAGGCGACAGCATGATCCTAGGATCAATTGATGTCGAGGCTCTTTATTCATCGATCCCACACGAGAAGGGCATCATGGCTGCAGAGTACTATCTAAAAACTAGAGGGCGCCAATATAATGAGCACAATCAATTTGTACTTAAGGCTCTAGAATTTTGTTTAACTAGAAACTATTTTCTCTTCGATAACAAGTATTTCCACCAGCTCAGGGGCACCGCCATGGGGAGTCCATGTGCGCCCTCCTACGCAAAGTTGCTCCTGGGCTGGTGGGAAGAAAATATTGTTTTTGGTGATACAACAGAGATAGCGGAGGATAGAATTGTGCTCTGGCTCCGATATATCGACGACGTGTTTGTCATTTGGAGGGGTGATGTGGAGAGTTTTGGTGACTATGTAAAAGGTCTCAATAACAACAGCATTGGCCTCCACTTCACTTTTGAGGCTGATGTCAAAAGTATTTCTTTCCTGGACATTCTGATTGAGAGAGGGAAGGTGGGCAATTAGTCACTAAAACATACAGAAAACCCACCTCCTCTAACTCTTTACTCAGATGGGAATCCAACCATCCCATCCCCCTCAAAAAAGGTATCCCGAAGGGACAGTACTTTAGAATAAAAAGGAATTGTTCCAACGTGACTAACTTTAAGGAACAGGCCGACGATCTAAGACACAGATTTTTGGAACGAGGATATCCAGACCATGTTTTGAAAGATGCATACAAAAAAGCACTGACTTGAGAAAGAAAAGACCTGCTCACCCCCACACAAAAAACGGAGGGTGAAAACACTGTTAGGTTTATCACCAAATATTCAAATGGGTCTAAAGAACTAAGAGAAATCATTATGAAACACTGGCCAGTGTTGTGTATGGATAAAGATTTAACCAGTGTGATTTCTACAACCCCACAAATTACTTTCAAAAAAGGACGCTCCCTGAAGGATAGACTAGTACGCAGCCATTTTGTCCCCCTCAGAATCCAACAACCCCACCTGGTTAGGCGGCCAAATAAAGGGCTGCTACAGATGTGGGAGCTGTAAATATTGTTGTGCTTTAAAACAAGAATTTACGAGCACCACTACCCAGGAGGTATATCCTATCAAGCAATTCATTAACTGCAAATCCACTGGAGTCATATACAACATCACTTGTAGATGCGGCGTACAATACGTAGGCAAGACCAGGAGAGAACTAAAGAAAAGGATAGGAGAACACCATAGGGATACCATCAACAAGAGAGATACCCCTGTCGCAAACCACGTCAATCACACACACGGAGGTGACACAAGAGTTCTGTCCTTTATGGGTATTGAAAAAGTCAGAAAAAATCAAAGAGGAGGAGATTGGGACAAACGAATCCTACAAAAGGAAACTTTTTGGATTTTCCATCTCCAGACTACCTACCCAAAAGGTCTTAATGAACTCCTTACTTTCTCTTCCTTCTTGTAGTGTAGGGCCCAACAGGGCATCTAGAATAGGGTGAGCCGCCGTCGAGTGGGGGCGCCACTGCGCAGGTTTTAGGGTGCCAACCTCCGCGTTAGGTAGGGCCGAAACAGATAGGGTATAATAGGGTGTCCCTTAGAGTGCACCCTGTCTATCTTTCCTAAGAAGGTCGGTTGTGTCCAAACATACATTCAATTAAACACCCGAATTCATGTATTTAAGAGTATTCATTTTAAAAATAATACTTATCATAGAAACCATCCTATGAATTTAAAAACTATTTTGTTATATATATATAGATACTCCTTTTCTGGTAAATCTGACCAAACATCACGAATATATATAACCCATTTGAGGGATATTCATTTTCTCTGTTTTTTCATCACTTCTGATTAATAAAATATAATTGGTCGATCGCATTGAACACTAATACCAAAGGGACTGTAGGATATCTGTACATATGCACTAATAAGGCTTTGTTCTATTGGGCCATTAGAGATCATGCTCCAATAGAGTTTTTCTATATGCACATACATTCCTTACAAACCGGTTTATTAAATACAGGCCTGTTAGTGTGCATATATATTTTGCAATCGCCGGACATATTTACATATGTCCGTACAATTTGCAGACAGCGAACACAGCTCTTAGTCTCAGAGCATTTCGCTCTAGAAACCGGAAATGACGTTCCGGGAGATCTAGAGGTTTTGCATTTACTGCGCATGCGCCTCACGAAGGAGACGATGCGTTCCAAAGACCGGAAATGACGCATCTGGCGTCCGGAAGTACAATCCAGCAGCATTTACCCGGTAACTATAAAAGTAAGTCCACTCATATACCGCTAGCCCTGTCTCACCTATATAGAGCGTCACCTCCCCTGATGATTCTTTGTCGATGAAACGCGTTGGGAGAGCCACAGGGGTAGAGACCGCCTGATCATACAACAAATGGTTAATGCAGGTCTCCCCCGGGCCGAATTAGTACCTTTGCCCGCAGCATGATGATGCAGATGAGTATCACATTAACTGTATACCCACAGTGAGACCGATAGATTACAGAGTAACACATGACTCTGAGGTTCCTAGTTTGGGTCTGTTAACAGTCTGTATGAAGGGCATTTAATGACAGGTGTATTATAAGGATTAAGCTCCAGTATGTATGAGGAGCCATTTTTAGAGCCACTGACTAATAGCATATCTGTGCATTAATCAATATATCTTGCTCTGTGTTGGGTTGTATTTTCTTTTGATACATACCTTCCTACAAATAACAAGAGTAATATAGATATATACAAGAGGGTAATTAACTGGATATATTACATATATTATTATCCATACCCATATGTATTAATTAAATACATCTACATAAAGAGACTATATTCCATTTACACAGCAGTGTATATCTCCATATGTTAACGTAGAAATATAAAGCCAATATTTTGGTAACGACATAGAGATACAAACACTGCTGTATAGTCTATAATATCCCAATCAGTGGTTCTTTCTTCTTTTTTCTATCTTTCTTTTATTTACTTACACTTTGTGGGGTTTTTTGTTTGGCACAATCACTTCTGATAATATATGTTTTTAAATATAGAGAATAAAAGTTAATTTTTATCAATCAGCTATCTACGCTACTCCTTTAGAGCTGACGATATGTCCCAGATACTGTACCTTCTGTTTGAGCAGATGGCACTTTGAAGGTTTCAGTTTCATCCCGTACTTGGACAGTGACTCAATACCTCCGCCAAATGCTTCAAGTGATCTTCATACATTTTGGAGTACACTATGACGTCGTCCAGGTACAGCAACACAGTTTCAAAGTTGAGATGCCCCAGACATCTCTCCATCACTCTCTGGAAACTGTTCCAGGGCACTACGAGTCCAAACGGCATTCAGCCAAGATTCCTCAATGCGTGGTAATGGGTAAAGCATCTTATGTGGGAATGCGATTTATTTGTCTGTAATCTACACACATTCGCATGCTTCCATCCTTTTTCCTGACTAAGACTAGAGGTGCTGCCCAGGGACTGCAACTATCCCTTATCACCCCTGCTTCCTTCATATCACGCAACATTTCCTTGGCTTTCTGGTAATGTGCTGGTGGTATAGGCCTGTACCGTTCTTTGATGGGAGGATGATTGCCTGTGGGGATGTGATGTTGAACCCCTTTAATTGTCCCAAAGTCGAGCGGGTGTTTGCTGAATACCTGAGCATACTCCTGAACTACTCGGTATACTCCTTGTTTCTGGTGGGCTGGAGTGGTGTCTGTCCCAACATGGAGCTGCTGACACCAATCCTCCACCTGGGTGGTCGGACCGTTATCCTCCACTGGTTGTGGGGAGGTTAAGGGCTCCGCCGGGTGAATGGAGTTATTATCCACAGCATGTAACTTTGCAACAGTGGCATAACGTGGTAATTTGACTTCATCCTCTCCCCAGTTGAGAAGACGCACTGGCACCCTCCCATTATGTACCTCCACTACCCCTCTGGCAGTCAACAGTGTAGGTCTGTGTTCTGAACAATGGGGCTCTACTACTGCTTGGTAGTTCTGTCCTCCCAGACCTATTGCTGCTCTACACCAAATAAGCATTTCACTCATCGGGGGTATCACAATGGGATTCGGGTCTGTTACCCGTACATTACCAATCTCACCACCGGTCAGTTTCACTTGCTGCTGGCACATCAGGGTTCGGATCTCCCTCCGGATCTCTCCTTTTTGCCATGGTCTGGCGATTTCGGCAAGCTGTTGGAGTAAAAACACAACCTCCTCCAAACAGTTACTAATAATGTTAGTGCCTAAGACCACATTCAACCCATTTTCTTCATTAACAGTCTTTACTACAAGAAGTCCCTGATTCTTTAGCTCCACTCTCCCCACTTTCACGTCTACATCTTTAGCCCCCGTAATTCAAGAGGGAGACCATTAGAGGCGTATACGGCAAAGTCAGGGTTTGGGGGTTGGAGACTGTCACTGGACCAGTACTTATTGTAGAGAACATCAGGTATGATGGTTACCTGAGATCCAGTGTCCAGCAGGGCAGGGATTGCGATTCCGTCCAGTATGATGGACAGATATGGCCTTTCTCCTACAAACCTGCGGTTCCAGTCTGAGGGGCCTGAGGAGTCTATTCCTGGGGGTTGGCCCTCGGACCCAGGATTTGCTCGTTTAAAGGACACAGACGTGCTGGGTGACCTTCCCTGTGGCAGCGGTAGCAGATGATCTCTCGGCGAGGATGATGTTGGTCGCGGGTCCTTCCTGGGGGTGGCGTTGTCCTCCTCCGGTGGGGCGACGTCCTCCCTCTCCTCCGGCGCATCCAAGGGACATCCTCCGGGCAGTCAGCCAGCAAGATCTTTCCTTCTTCCTTCGTCGACAGTTGCAGGGCACTCATTACAGTGGCCAGGTTTTTGGTCAGCTGGCGCACTTCTGAGCGCAGACAGCCCAGCTCAGTAGGGGGCGCTACCTGCGTTTTGGCTTCCGCAACCAGCGGGGAAAAGGTAGATGCTGCTGGCTTTAGGGTGGTTTCACTCGGGTGACACTGGGTTGCCATCTCGGGTGTTTCCAGAGGTCGCAGTCCTTTTATAGCCATATCCTTAAGGGCATCAAAGGTAGCATCAGGATGATCCAAGGACCATCAGTGCACAGCCCTGCTTTCCGCTTGGGACCTCAGTCCCCGTACAAACCGTTCCTTTAACATTTTATTTTCGTTGGTGACACTTATAGGGTTAACTTGTTTAAGAGCTCGCAGGGCCCCTTGAAGCCGGCAAGCATAGTCCCTAATGCTGTCATCTGATTTCTGGGAACATTGATAAAACCTCATCCGGAGATCTGTTTCAGTGCGGTCCTCAAAGATAGTCTGTAGCTTTAAGAAAATTGCATGCACTGACTCCTGGTCTGCAGCTGTCCAAGTCTCTACCTCTCTCTCAGCAGCACCAGTTAATTGCCCTATTACCACTGCAGCTCTTTGCTTTTCTGTCATAGTGTACATGTCCATTATGCTGCATATTTTTCGCTTGAACCCGGGCAGCGTGTCTGGCTTTCCGCTGTATTGAGGGAGCCACTTTGCTCCAGGCATGTATGGCAGCGTTAGCGGTACTATTGGGACCACAGGACCAGGTGAGGGGCCCGGATTTCTATCCTGCGCTGCAGCGCCAAGTGGTAAGTCATTGGGGTCGTCGGCCTGGGCCACGCTGTCGGCTTGCTGCTGCGACATATCTGCGCCCCCCTAGTTAATCGTGGCCTACCTTCTCTGAAGGCTGCAGCTCTGCAGGCACAGCGGTGGAGAAAGGACCTGTGTCGCTGGCGCTCTGACGTCAGAGCGTTCACTGAAGCTCTCCACAGGACCTGCCGCCGCGTCAGCGTTGGGGGCGTGTTCAGGACTCAGCGCGCTTTTGCAGGTACGCCCACTAGTTTTCGCGCCGCGGCGCTGTAAATGGCAGCAAATGGCGGGAAATCTTCACCACTATATACAACAGTCTTTTTGTAAGGCACACAGTACCCGGTGGCAACGGGCACAAATTAACTCCGTTGCTGCAGGCACGAAATCCTGTTTGTGACGCCAAGATAAGATGATGCGCACGTACCAGGGCTTTGGGGTACTCGGCACCGAGCCCGTTGATGTCTATGGGGGATGTCACGGGTAGCACAGCTCGGTCCGTGCCCTGGGCACTCACCGTAATGTGGGATATTTAGAGGGGATGATGGAGTGTTCGTATAGTTTGTCGTGACGCCACCTGTAGTATACGATCAGGGGGACCAGCGCTGCTATGCAGGTCCTCTGGAAGGGATGGTGTTGGGCAACTAGATGGTAGGTCTTCTACAGGTAAGACGGTGTCCTTCCAGGGCAGATATAAATATGAGGATGCAGGACAGGTGGGGATCCCGCCGTCAGAGACATTAAGGGAGACACACACAAAAGTCAGTTTCGTACCTTTACTGTAGAAATGGCAGGTACTCCCCGGAGCACGATAGGGCGAAGGATGCACATCCAGATTCCCCCACTGGTAGGTGTATGGCCTCCTGTCTTCTGTCGTTATATGATAAAGTCCTGACCAGCCTGTAGCTAGGTCTAACTTGGTATTCGTCCTGTACCTGGCTGACTTGGTGGTTGGACCTTCTCTCTGGCAGAACAGGGTCTTTCTATGGCTGATCAGGCCGACTCCGTTCTCCTGATCCTGCTACGTGTCAACTCTGTGGTACTCCTGGGACTTGTAGTCCTCCAGGAACTCCGGTGTTCTCCTAATAGGTCGTGGAGATCCTTATAGGCTCGGGCCCCGGTGTCGGGTATTTCTTGCTGAGGGGAGCTATTAATGCTCACTGACCCCTCCAATTCCACTTGCCTTCGGCCTACCTGGGTCCTACTAAGATCACACACGCCGGCAGTTGGTAATCGGCCTCTTCGCCGCTCTCTAAGCGTCGGCACGCTTCCTTGTGAGCTACGCTTCAGAATCAGCTCTGACTAGGCTAGAGTGATTTCCCTTTCACTCGTACTAGCCTCCACTTAAGCTCAAGTTGAACTGGTTGAACAGCTCTGAACTTCACTGAGCTAAACTCCTCTCCTCTGGTGTCCTGAGGAAATCTGAGATCTAACCTCATCTTCTCTCATCTCATCTCATCTTCTGAGGCAAACTGAAACTAAACTTGTTTTTATATGCCTAACACACAGCTCCCTTTAATGGTCTTTTAGGTAAGCTGAAATGTGTGTGTGTCATGACCTCTAGTGGGATCTTCCTTTAGTGCATCCTTCTGGAAGATATGGATCCAGTCACAGCTGGGCTCCACAAATCCATTGATTAACCATCTACTGATCTCTCCGGATTCTTCTCATTATAAAGGGTGATGGGTAGAAGGTTACATGTAGGGAGATACATTTATCAAAATGGCATCTTCTACTTCTTCACAGTAGTAATAAGCCGCACATAACCCAGAAGTCAGACGAATGCGATCACTGGGCCGGCGTAATATCAGACCATGGTGGTCGTGATAAGATAACACGATTCACAACAGTAGTGACAGTTTTCCACAATGATCTAATGACACTATTGATATAACGGTGCTCTAATATGTCTGCTGCTATATAATCACACATGTGTCAGTTATATAGAGCAGCTTCCCCATCAGTATAGAACTGATGATCAGTATAGAACTGATGATGTCATCATAGAACTGATGACATCATGGAACTGATAATGTCATAGACAATAGGAGTGATGATGTCATCATAGAACTGATGATGTCACAAACAGCGCTGACTTCCAGAACTACACGCGCAGCTGATTTCTGCTCACTTTGCTCTTGATCTTAGATCGGTGTGAATCCTATAGTTCGCTGTGCAGGATATTTCTAGAATTTCTGGATACAACATCTGGACCAGGACTGTTATGTTACGGTAGCTTAGGAGTGCAGGCAAAAAAGGAAATACACCAGAGCAGTTGGAATCTATGAGATTGCAGTACCCTGACTAACCACCACAACTAGAGGCAGCCGTGGAGCGTTCCTACGTTGGTCCTAGACGCCTCGTCACAGCCTGAGAAACTAACTACACCTAAAGATAGAAATAGGAAAGCTATCTGCCCCGGAGCAGAACCCCAAAGATAATAGAAAGCCCCCAAACATGTAATGGCGGTTAGACAAGAGGAAATACTGACACAGAAAGAAAATAGTATGAGCAAACGCTGGGGCCCAAACTAACTAAATAGAAAAGGACAGGAAGGGTACTTACTGCAATCCCAGAAAACCCTGAAAAAACACCAACTCTACTAATTTCAAAATCACCTGAGATCACACGACCTCTACCACCTAAATTAGTTCTCTGGTGTAACAAAAACAGCAGCCACTGAAAAAACTGGAAAAAGCAAAAGTACAAAACACAGTGGCTGGACTAAACTGAGAGGGCAAAAGCCCCCGGAGGGGACCCAGAAGGCTCCCACAGAAGTGCAGGACCAAATGCAAAAATATAGCAAAAACACAAAATAAGAAATTGTCTTATCTGATAGCAGGAGATGCAGACACGACACAGCAGGCTACAAGGGAAACTGGAAAGAAAGATTCAGACCAGAACAATTGATCACCGGCAACCCTGATGGGAAAATTACTCCCTTATATAAGACCAATCAGTAACACCTGATTCCCAGTCCTCACAATCCTCACTAGTACCGCTTGTAACCACCAGAGGGAGCCTCTGCTCAGAACTCATCTCAAACCCATTCACAACAGTACCCCCCCCTTGAGGAGGGGTCACCGAACCCTCATTTGAACAACCAGGTCGGTCAGGATGAGTTCTATGATACGCACGGATAAGTCTCCTAGCATGGATGTCCGAAGCAAACACCCAAGAATTGTCTTCCTGACCATAACCTCTCCATTTAACCAAATACTGGAGTCTTCGTCTAGAAAAACGAGAATCCAATATTTTCTCAACCACATACTCCAGATTGCCCTCAACCAAAACAGGGTCAGGAAGCACAGCAGCAGGAACCACTGGCTCAACAAACCTCTTCAACAAGGACTTGTGGAACACGTTATGGATCTTAAATGTCCCTGGAAGAAGCAAACGAAAAGAAACAGGATTAATAATCTCCATGATCTTATAAGGTCCAATGAACCTAGGCTTAAATTTAGGAGATGCTACTCTCATAGGAATATTCTTTGAGGACAACCAGACCAAGTCCCCCACTTTAAACCGAGGACCATCAGTCCTATGCCGGTTAGCAAACCGCTGGGCCTTCTCCTGAGAGAGGGACAACCTCTCCACTACCTGGTCCCAAATCTGCTGCATACGCTCAACAACAGAGTCAACACCTGGACAGACAGAAGCCTCCGTCTGTCCTGAAGAAAATCGAGGGTGAAACCCAGAATTACAGAAAAACGGAGACATCAAAGTGGCAGAGCTAGCCCTATTATTAAGAGCAAACTCAGCCAAAGGCAAAAAAGAGACCCAGTCATCCTGATCAGCAGACACAAAGCATCTTAGATAAGTCTCCAATGTCTGGTTTGTTCTCTCAGTTTGACCATTGGTCTGAGGATGAAATGCCGAGGAGAAAGACAATTGAACACCCAGTTTAGAACAAAAAGTCCTCCAAAATCTGGAAACAAACTGGACTCCTCTGTCAGACACAATGTTCTCAGGAATGCCGTGTAAACGAACCACGTGCTGAAGGAACAACGGCACCAATTCAGAGGAGGAAGGCAACTTAGGTAATGGCACAAGATGTATCATTTTGGAAAACCTATCACAAATTACCCAGATGGTGGTCATTCTCTGAGAAACAGGAAGATCGGAAATGAAATCCATAGAGATATGGGTCCATGGTCTCTTGGGCACAGGCAATGGCATCAACAAACCACTAGAGCGAGAGCAAGGCTTGGAGCGAGAGCAAGTCCCGCAGGACTGCACAAATTCCCTGACATCGCGAGACAAGGTAGGCCACCAAAAGGACCGACTAACCAAGTCTCTGGTACCAAAAATTCCGGGATGCCCAGCCAATGCGGAACAATGAATCTCAGACATCACACTCTTTTTCCATTGGTCCGGGACAAACAATTTTCCAACAGGGCAGCGCTCGGGCCTATCCTCCTGACACCCCTCCAGAGCAAGTCTCAAATTGGGCAAGATGGCGGAAAGAACTACACCCTCCTTCAAAATAACAGAGGGATCAGATAGCTCAGGAGAGTCCGCAAGGAAACTCCTCGAGAGGGCATCCGCCTTAACATTCTTAGTGCCAGGAAGAAAGGAAACCACAAAATTAAAACGTGTGAAAAACAAGGCCCACCTGGCCTGTCTAGGATTGAGTCGCTTGGCAGATTCCAGATAGACCAGATTCTTATGGTCCGTAAGGACCACCACCTGATGTTTGGCTCCCTCCAGCCAATGTCTCCACTCTTCAAAAGCCCACTTCATGGCCAATAACTCCCGATTACCCACGTCATAATTACGTTCAGTAGGAGAAAATTTTCGAGAGAAAAAGGCACAAGGGTTACTTTTAGAGGTCTCTGGATCTTTTTGGGACAAAACGGCACCTGCCCCAATTTCAGAGGCATCAACCTCCACCTGAAATGGCAGAGAAACATCAGGCTGCCGTAGAACAGGAGCAGAAGTGAATCTCTGCTTAAGTTCCTGAAACGCAGAGACTGCCTCAGGAGGCCAATTCACCACATCAGAACCCTTTCTGGTCAAATCAGTTAATGGTTTAACAATAACCGAGAAATTACCAATAAATTTACGATAAAAATTGGCAAAACCCAAAAATCTCTGAAGAGCCTTTAATGAAGTAGGTTGGACCCAATCACAGATGGCCTGAACCTTGACCGGGTCCATTTCAATAACAGATGGGGATAAAATGAATCCCAGAAATGAGATCTTCTGTACGCCAAAAAGACACTTTGATCCCTTCACATACAGAGCATTCTCTCTCAAAATCTGGAATGCAGTTCGAACATGCTTCACATGAGAGTCCCAGTCATTAGAAAAAATCAAGATATCATCCAAATAAACAATCAGAAACTTGTCCACAAAATCCCTGAAAATGTCATTCATGAAGGACTGGAAGACGGAAGGAGCATTAGTGAGCCCAAAGGGCATCACAAGGTACTCAAAATGCCCTTCAGGGGTGTTAAATGCCGTCTTCCATTCATCCCCGTGCTTAATGTGAATAAGGTTATACGCCCCCCTGAGGTCAAGCTTGGTAAACCAAGTAGCGTTTTTCACCCTGGAAAACAGGTCAGAAATCAAGGGTAACGGGTATTGATATTTCACAGTAATATTGTTCAAGAGACGATAATCAATACACGGCCTTAATGAACCATCTTTTTGGCCACAAAGAAAAAACCGGCACCTAAGGGTGAAGAGGATGGTCTGATATGACCCTTCTCCAATGATTCCTTGATATAAGACCGCATAGCGTCATGTTCAGGTACAGACAAGTTAAAAAGGCGACCTTTAGGGAATTTACTACCCGGCACTAATTCAATAGCGCAGTCATAGCTCCTATGGGGAGGTAAGGATGCAGATTTACTTTCGCTAAACACATCAGAAAAATCAAACAAAAAGTCAGGAACATCCTCAGCCTGGGGGGAGGCAGAAAAAACAGGAGTGTTGGTATTAACACATTGGCAGCCCCAACTGGTTACAGACACAGATTTCCAATCCAAAACAGGATTATGAGACTGTAACCAAGGGAAACCCAGCACTATAATGTCATGCAGATTATATAGAACCAAAAATTTGCAGCACTCCTGGTGATCAGGTTCAACCCTCATTATCACCTGAGTAGAAAACTGGGGTTTATTCTCAGCCAAAGGGGTAGAATCGATCCCCAGTAAAGGAATAGACTTCTGTAGGGGTATCAAGGGAAATCCACAACGTTTAGCAAAATCATAATCCATCAGGTTAATAGCTGCTCCAGAATCAATGAAAGCCTGAGCAGAAAATGAGGACAGAGAGCATATCAGAGTGACAGTTAATAAAAACTTAGTCTGAACACTACCCAAGACAACTGAGCGTGCAAAATGTCTTCCCCGCTTAGGGCAGACTGAAATAGCATGAGAGGCATCACCACAGTAGAAACATAACCCATTGCGCTTTCGAAACTCATGACGCTGTGCCCCAGACACCACTCCATCACACTGCATGGGCTCAGCAGCTGGCTCACAAGGCAACACCACTCCACGCATACTTCTCCGCTCACGCAAACGTCTGTCAATTTGAATCGCTAATGACATAGAATCATTGAGACCAGAGGGGACAGGGAATCCCACCATAACATCCTTTACATTATCCGACAGACCCTTCCGGAAAAGGGCCGCCAAAGCGTCGTCATTCCATTTGGTCAGGACTGCCCACCTACGGAATCTCTGACAGTATAACTCAGCGTCATCAAGCCCTGATTTAATGCCAACAAGGCTTTTTCAGCTTGATCAGTGACATTAGGCTCATCGTACAATAACCCCAAAGCCTGAAAAAATGCATCAACATCACTCAAAACAGGATCCCCAGGTATCAGGGAAAAAGCCCAATCCTGAGGATCGCCGCGCAGGAGAGAGATGATAATTTGAACCTGCTGCGCTGCGTTTCCTGAGGACTTAGATTTTAAGGCAAGAAACAATTTACAATTATTTTTGAAATTCTGAAACTTAGCTCGATCCCCTAAAAACAAATCTGGCATGGGGATCCTAGGTTCCACAACAGGCAACCTAGCAAGATATGCAGCAATACTCCGAACCTCAGTGGCAAGCTGATCCACACGGCCAGACAACTGTGCAAACTCCATTGGAAGAAAAGATCCTCCCCAGCACCCAGAGATACAGAGGGAAAAAAAAAATGCAACAAAC